>JADBJO010009083.1:54175-71675 GCA_016801955.1 Conus betulinus
GGCCATGGTAGTGTCCTCAATGGGAAGGGTAGTACTGTATGTAGCTGGGCCATGGTAGTGTCCTCAATGGGAAGGGTAGTGCTGTATGTAGCTGGGCCGTAGTAGTGTCCTCAATGGGAAGGGTAGTACTGTATGTAGCTAGTACTGCCCATGGTAGTGTCCTCAATGGGAAGGGTAGTACTGTATGTAGCTGGGCCATAGTAGTGTCCTCAATGGGAAGGGTAGTACTGTATGTAGCTGGGCCATAGTAGTGTCCTCAATGGGAAGGGTAGTACTGTATGTAGCTGGGCCATGGTAGTGTCCTCAATGGGAAGGGTAGTACTGTATGTAGCTGGGCCATGGTAGTGTCCTCAATGGGAAGGGGTAGTACTGTATGTAGCTGGGCCATGGTAGTGTCCTCAATGGGAAGGGTAGTACTGTATGTAGCTGGGCCATAGTAGTGTCCTCAATGGGAAGGGTAGTACTGTATGTAGCTGGGCCATGGTAGTGTCCTCACGTCTTTGCAGCCCGTAATGACGGAAAGCAGCTTTGGTCTGGGACGGGGGGTGTGTGAAAGGTAAACTTCCCGTGAAATAGCCAGGTTGACAATTTCAAATGGTACTGTTTTTAACACCACCTTCATCGGTCTGACGTATTTGTTGTTCGTCATTTCGGGCACCATTCAAGTTTGTCTGTTTTTACCACCCAATTGTCTTTTTTGTCCCCCCCCCCCCCCCCCCCCCCCCATTCTGTTCATGTCACACACTTGTAAATTGTCCCACAAATGGGCCCCTTTTGGGGGGAGAGCATCGAACAGAGCAGATGATGAACATGGGGTGTGCCTGTACTTATTCCCAAACATTGATACTCGATTAGCAGATGGTTACGAAGAGAGAGAGAGAGAGAGAGAGAGAGAGAGAGAGAGAGAGAGAGAGAGAGAGAGAGAGAGAGAGAGAGAGAGAGAGAGAGAGAGAGCCCGCGAGCCAGAGAAGTCGCATGCATTTGGATAAGACGTGAAACGGTAATTCCCTCCCTTGAAAATTCCGGCTGTAAGTATTCGATTGCATGGAGTTTGAAGTATGTTACGCTAAAACAATCGATCAACTTGTGATGCATATGACTTTAATCGTCTCACCTTTGTCTCATTTTTATATTACTGTATATTTAAAAAAAAACAACCTTTATTCCTGTAAATATTTTGTGGATGACAGGAAAGTTGGATGGATCAGGCGGACCTGTCCAGCCCTCCCCCCTCTGACTGGACTTGTGTGGGCCTTCCTCATGGCGTGCGTCCCCAGGCTCACACGGTCAAGGTGAGAACCAGAACTCTGATTTTGTACAGTGTACAGTGGTTTGTCTTAATGTGGCTATGTCCATATTTACGACCAACATCACTTCCCCCATCCCACCCTTATCAGAAAAGATATCAGTTGAAGGAAGATGCTCTGTATCATTAATTAAGCTTTCTTCTCAGTATATCTTTTACTGGGGCAAATGTGAGTGTAGCCCTTGATTCAACGTGCAACACATTTTGTTTACACAAAAGCATAATAAACTTAGAATTATTCATACACCGATAGATTCAGAGATGTTAACATGCCATTTTCACATGTTGTGTTTATACGTATTAACAAACGCAGAGTAACTTTTCACACAACAAAGTGTTCTTAGGCATCCTGTCGTTTTTACAAATGCCCTTATTGACCTTTCTTGCGATTAATGTAGCTGATTGTATTTAATATTGACCCTAACCATGAAGTCATCGACTAACGTACATTCCATATGTTTGCAGCGCAGCACATTCTCAGTGAATTTAGCAGTCCTGATGAGTATCATTCTGTCATTTATTTCTTCCAAATGGTTGGCCAGAGAAGCGGCGAATGATTTCCAGTCATGTAATATCTCTGAGTCAAAAGTGTCAAGGTTTTTATAGAGCCTTGTTTTTCAATCTGCCTTTTGTGCCTTTCTGGTTCTGTTCACTGAGGGACAGAACTGAGAAATGCATCTGGTGTTCAGATCGGACATGATATTACTATCACCTGCCTCACCTTGGTGGTAGATCTGAAATCTGTGGGAGGCCTGTCCCGGGGTGCTTTCAGGTTACTGTATGGACTGTGAAGTCTAGTTTTCAGTTTGTCGTTGATGTGTTTTGCGAAGACTCTAAATTATTCTGAATCAAAGTTGGCCATGCAATGGTGGCGATTTCTAAAAAGTAGGATGCACGTTGTGCCGAGCCTTCCTTCAGTTTATCTGTGGAATACAGCTGGGGATGTTCAGACTCTTCGATCCCAGGTGACCTTTCATCTTGGATGGTGGATCGTAAGGACGGGGGGGTCTTGTCTAGAATGATAGTGTTGGGTAGGTTTTAATTGCTTGTGGAATTCTTATTCTATTACAATTTCTCATTTAGTTCTGACAAGGCTGATGACGTGCAGGTTGCTCTGTTGCTGAACTTCTGTGTGGATATGAAACTTGTGCTTTGTGTTGCTGGAGACATCAAAGACGTGTGTCTCTGGCGTGTAGCATTCACATCATGAGGTTAGAGTGGATCTGTTTTTCCATGGAATCCACTGTGTGGTCACGTCGGCTTATCAGGACTGCCAGAGGGTGCTGAACAGACTGAAGGCCACAGGCATCAATTCTGTGATGAACAGACTGAAGGCCACAGGCATCAGAGATCTGTGGTGAACAGACTGAAGGCCACAGGCATCAGATCTGTGGAACAGACTGAACAGACTGAAGGTCACAGGCATCACAGGATCAGATCTGTGATGTGTGGAGCACTAAGCCTCTGGCCTTCCTGTGCCAGGCAGGGCTGCTCCGGTTCCCGGTGTCAGATGTCCGTGGAACGAAGCTGCAGAACAGCGGTACCAGAGGAAATGCTTCAGGAAAGGTTCGTTATTCCTGAAGGGTTTCCTAGTAGTGATCACCTGGTACTTCTGAGTATCCCTTGCCTTGGGTAGTGGGATAAATATGTGGCTCGTACGTGACCTGTGGAACTGACGTCAGATTCTTTGGTGCACCGAATCTGAAGCTAATTCCACAAGTCGATTCTGGTGTGTACTCGCGAAATTTGGAACCGCACAAGGAACTGCCAGAGAGGATGCTTCAGGAAAGATTTGTTCCTGAAACGTTTCTTAGTGATCACCTGGTACTTCTGAGTATCCATTGCCTTGGGTAATGGGTTCAATACGTGGCTCTTACGCAACTTATGAAACTGACTTCAGACTCATTGATTCAGTGAATCTGGAGCTAGTTCATGTCGTTTCTGGTCTGTACTCATAAAGTTCTGGAACCGCCCCAGAACTGCCAGAGGTTAAGCTTCAGGAAGGATTTGTTGTTCCTGAAGTTTCCTTGTGATCAGCAGGTTCTTGAGTATCCCTTGCCTTGGGTAATGGGATCAATATGTGGCTCATATGTACTTGTGGAACTGACGTCAGATTCGTTGAAGTTGTGAACCTGGAGCTAGTTTCACAAGTCGTTCCTGGTGTGTGCTCACAAGGAGTTCTGGAACCGCCCGTGGAACAGACCAGAACAATGTGCTGTGCTTGCTACCACAACATGTGTTTCTCTTCCATACAGATCCTTCAACAAACGTCCCTGTACGTCTGTTAGTCACTGGATAATGTGTTGGGTCAGTTTATATGCTGGGAGGCAAGATGCATACATCTAAATGTGTAGAGTTTTTGTACCTCTGGTGTCACTAACGTCATTCGTTCTGGACAGGGCCCCCTTTTTCCAATGATTCACTAGTGTCGAGTAGCTGGTATCTTTAGCTGTCTTTCATTGATAGATGCAATTTGAGGAGCTACAAGGCACCCTGGGATCAGTTTGCAAGGGATCTTCATCTTTTTTCAGAACAGTCCATGAAGCCGTGGAATTCTAGGCATCAATAGATATGTCAACGGCCAGGTGCGAACCAGACTGGTCTTGTCTTGGCAGAATACAGTCACTTGAAAAAGAACAGTAACCTCATTGCTCTTGCCTGAAAGTTCCTCAGGGACGTCTTCTCACAGATTGTTGGTCCTGTCTCCGAGATGTTACCGGTGAAAGTGTTCCACTGAAGGGTCTGCACTCTTGATACATCATTGTCCTCCACTTCTTTGAGGGACATGACAAAGATAAGGCACGAAGAATAGGCTGGAAAACAGTGGGCCTGACCATAGCTTAACCTGTGACAACATTTCAAACGCTGAAAGTGTTCACCTCTCAGTCAGATTCTTGGGTCTGTCATTTTGTATAAGGAATAAATGCTTGGGTGAACTCAGGAACTGTCGGGGTCACTGAGAATGCCCAGAGTCCACGTTGCCAGGAATGAACGTCACAGCCCCGTGACTGGTCAGCAGTGTGCCATAGCCAGGTACAGTAAATGCTGATTTTTAAAAATATATGCAGTTTTATTTTCCGTATAACGATAAATTACAAGAAAAAAAAGGAAACTTGTAAAATATCGATCGTAACGTTAGTGAAGCCATAGTGTTCACACTAATTTTGTAAAAGACAAACTAGGCAGTTGTCTTGTTTTCAGGTAGAGGTGGGGTGGGGGGAGAGTGTTGAACCACACACAAAAATCGTAATAACGCTTCTTACAAAGTAGCAACTCCATAACAATTTGCTTGTCAGTGATTTGTTTTGGTAATCATTAACGTTCGTTAAAAAATTGAAATGTTCCTAGCTTACTTGCAGTGTATAATGAACCCAGCACAATGGTCTGGTAGGATTAGGCATGCTTTGATTCTGCTGAATTTGGTGTCCACTTTCTTTGCAGGGTTCAGTGTTCTTTCCTAGGGTTTAGTGTCCTTACACATGATTTAGTGTTGTCCTTTCATGGGGATGAAATACTGCTTCACAACAAATAGTTTCCTTTCACATGATTTAGTGTTCTTGCATGTCATTATATACTATTTCACAACAAATAGTTTCCTTTCACATGATTTAGTGTTCTTGCATGTCATTATATACTATTTCACAACAAATAGTTTCCTTTCACATGATTTAGTGTTCTTGCATGTCATTATATACTATTTCACAAGAGATATTCCTTTCACATGATTTAGCGTTGTCCTTTCATGGCATTATCCACTGTTTCACAAGAAATAGTTTACTTTCGCAGGATGCAGCGTTTTCCTTTCATACCTCAGACGTCAGGAAAGGACGGAAAGCCAGAGGAACCGAACGGCAGCCAAGGAGAGAGACACGGCGAACCGGATGACAGCCCGAGGGAGACACTGGAAACGGAGCGGAGCCCAGAAGAAAGTCCATAGCAGGAACAATGTGACGGCACGAAAGACCGCTACAAAGAGATATAGGTGAGCACCTTTGACAGGCTAACAACTAGAAATAAATATTGGATTAGCTCCCTTCTTTACTTCCAGTATCCCTAACAGTTCTGTAATTTCCGAAATAAACTATATTCTGACTTGTCTCATCCACCAAAAGTTGCCCCAACCCGTTGGAAATAATAGAGACTGTATACGAAGGGAGGTAGAAGGCTGGGAAAGACAGGGGGTGGGGAGGGAGCAGGAACAGTGGGGGGGGGGGGGGGGGGGGGGGGGGGGGGGGGGGGGGGGGGGGGGTGCACATGCACAGGTAGCAGATAATTTCAATGAAACAAATGATTGAAAAATGTCGTTCATAAGGTCGTTACAGCAGCTCTTTACTGACACCCTTTGATGTAAGGCTGAACATTCGTGTAGTCTTTTGCTTTAATTTCGAAAACAGATTGAATTTCCCAGGATGACCTGAGTTATAGTTAAAGGTGAACTTCATTAGGTGTTCCAAGTTGTGATTAAACTTCACAAAGGAAGCTACGTATGCTCGTGCAAAGACCCTGAGAGAGAGGGAAAAAAAACATAGGCATCTATCCCCTGTTAACTCAGTACGTGGGGGCTGTAATATTTTCCCAAGTCGCATAGGATTTGCCATATAAATGCGACTGTATGCATAGATGTGAAACAAATATCAGGTAATAGGAAAAGAGATGAAAAGTTTGGCCTGATGGCAGATGTTATCGTCGATAATCGATAGGAAATAAGTATGTGTCAGTGGAATACAAACCGACAAAACCTGAACGGAAAGTAGAGGTGTAGTGTCGTTTCCAATGCCACTGGGTTGAGTTACTGGTAGACCGAGTCAAACTGATGGTGCACACTTTGGCAGGACCGATTGTGGACTGTTTTTGTATTCAAAATGGATCACACCAGGAACATGAGCTGTGAACCCATAGTTTTTAAGGTGAAATTGTGCCTGGCTGACTCGGATTATACGGACTGGTGAAGTTGGTACTGTTCAGTCCAGTATGGGTTAAACTGAAAACGGCGCAAAGTTGCCTGTGCTTTTATACACATATGTTGTCTTGTCGGCTGTCATTGGATAGCGGCCTGTAAACAGTCCAGCCTTTTTCTGCACAAAACCGCCCGTAAACAGTCCAGCCCTTTTTCTATACAAACTGCCCGTAAACAGTCCAGCCCTTCTTCTATACAAAACGCCTGAAAACAGTCCAGCCCTTTTTCTATACAAACCGCCCGTAAACAGTCCAGCCCAGCCCCTTTTTCTATACAAAACGCCCGAAAACAGTCCAGCCCTTTTTTCTATACAAATCGCCCGTAAACAGTCCAGCCCTTCTTCTATACAAAACCCCGAAAACAGGCCAGCCCTTCTTCTATACAAACCGCCCATAAAGGCCAGCCCTGGTATCGCTGCAGTAAGTGAGCCAATCAGACTGATTCCTTACCGTGAGGCTGAACAAAGTTTTCACGTTACAACATGGGGCCAGGATTTTGCCAAATGATCGCAATCATTGTAACAGATTTTTTTAAACCAGAGTGACAAAGGTATGAGGATCGCTGGTGTCACACGCGTATTTGCGTGCGTTTACGCATGTACTCGCACATGCGCATGCGCGCGCGCGCACGCACACACACACACACACACACACACACACACACACATGCACGCACGCGCGCATACGCACACACACACACACACACACACACACACACACACACACACACACACACACACACACCATATGCACACTAGCAGAAGCGAGCAACGTTGAAACTGGGAGATAGACACTGACCAGTTCAGTATTCTTCAGTGATGATTTATTTTCCTCCTTTCACGGTCTTGTGTGTCTTATTTCTCAGGATAAACATGTTTCACAGCGCCTGAAATCTCCTTTCATAGATTGTAGTATTCATTTTTGATACGGTTTGGTCCCTTTCTTTCGTAGACCTTCCCGCAGAATAATGTTTACCTAGTATTATCATCTTCACTAACAGAGTTTGGTGTTCACCTTTCATGTGGTCCAACGACTACTTTCACACGGTTTAGTGCCTCCTTTTCTCAGTGCTGAATGCTTTTTTCACGGAGTTAGTCTTGTTTCTGAGGATTATGTTTCTTCTTTCACAGGACTTCGAGTTTTTATTGATAGGGAACGGTAGCCGTCTTTCACGGAATTGTGTGCTGCTCATTTTTCATGAATTATCAAACTCCTGTGATAAGGTTTAATGTGGTGGTGTGTCCTCCTCACTAGGCCTACTTTTTTTTCTTTTTTTTTTTTTTCAGAATGTAGCGTCTTTTTTTTTCAGTACTTTGGTATTCTCTTTTTCGTTTTCTTTGTATTCCCTTATTAGACTTTGGTATGTTTCTTATAGGATGTGGTGTTCCTGTCTTAGGGTTTAGCGACTTGGTTTTGAGTCAGGAATGGATCAAACTCTGAAGTTTGTGTTTTATTTTAATTCATATCTGATGGCTTTTTGTTTGGTGACAGGATTTTAGGGATTGGCCACTGTCCAAAATCTGGTAGCAGGCCACCAGGATTCCATAGCGCACCATCCTTGGCTTTCATAGCAGAGAGGACAGGGTACTGCACGATTTGAACCAGGTAAGAGACACATTCTGGAACACATCTGCATTCTCATCTGGACGTAATGAGTTAGGAGTACATGCGTGTAAAGCTTCCAGTATATTTGAGGGCAAAGGTGTATTGTATCTTATTTTCCCCTCGGTGCATTGTTCTTCCTTGGGAAGCTGGCATCACTGCGATCAGTGAGTCAATCAGACTGCCTCCTTATCATGAGGGAAGTGAAGTGACGTCACTGCAATCAGTGAGCCAATCAGACTGATTTCTTATGAGGGAAGTGACATCACTGCCATCAGTGAGCCAATCAGACTGATTTCTTATGAGGGAAGTGACATCACTGCAATCAGTGAGCCAATCAGACTGATTCCTTGTCATGAGGGAAGTGACGTCATGAGAGAAGTGACGTCACTGCAATCAGTGAGCCAATCAGACTGATTCCTTATCATGAGGGAAGTGACGTCACTGCAATCAGTGAGCTAATCAGACTGAAACCTTATCATGAGCTTAACGTTTCACTGGAAACCAGAATTTCGCAGAGTGATCAAAATCATTTTTTTATTTTTTTTTCTACCACAGTGACAATGGCATCAGGATCGCTGGTGCCTTAAACTTACACGCGTGGCGCAAATGCGCGCACGCGCACGCTCGACACACACACACACACACACACACACACACACACACACACACACACACACAGGCACTCAGGCACTCACACACAGGCACACACACACACACACTCATGCACACACACACACACACACACACACACACACACGGACGCACGCACGCATACGCACACGTGCGGCATATAGAGAGATCGATATACGCACGCTTTCACGCATAAATACGATGACTGGATGATGTTCGTTTTGAACAGGGATGACAGCCTGGGACAGACGTCGGAAGCACCACGACAGCCCCGGGGAGACGTCGGAAGCACCACGACAGCCCTGGGGAGACGTCGGCACGACAGCCCGGGAGACGTCGGAAGCACCACGACAGACCTGGGGAGACGTCGGAAGCACCACGACAGCCCTAGGGAGACGTCGGAAGCACCACGACAGCCCTGGGGAGACACCCGAAACGGAGTGACGACAGTGAGGGAGACTCTGGGACAACCCTTGGAGACGCCAGGCACAGGACGACTGTACAGAAGACAGCACCGGGAACAAGGTGACAGCACAACAGACTGCTACACAGAGGAGACAGCACCGGGAAACAAGGTGACAGCACAACAGACTGCTACACAGAAGAGACAGCACCGGGAACAAGGTGACAGCACACACAGACTGCTACACAGAAGACAGAAGACAGCACCGGGAACAAGGTGACAGCACAACAGACTGCTACACAGAAGAGACGGCACCGGGAACAAGGTGACAGCACAACAGACTGCTACACAGAAAAGACAGCACCGGGAACAAGGTGACAGCACAACAGACTGCTACACAGAAGAGACGGCACCGGGAACAAGGTGACAGCACAGCAGACTACTACACAGAAGACAGCACCGGGAACAAGGGGTACAGCACAACAGACTGCTACACAGAAGACAGCACCGGGAACAAGGTTACAGCACAACAGACTGCTACACAGAAGACAGCACCCGGGAAACAAGGTGACAGCCCAACAGACTGCGCAGGTGAGACGCGTTGGACAGGCTAAGGATGTGAAACGGAGTGTTTTGAACATTTGTTTTTCAAATTGGAGTATTCGGGCATCGCGCAAATGATCCACATTCTATTTCCCATCCTTCAAAGATGTCCTAAATCGTTGAATGATACTACCAGACAGATTTATGGGAAGGATTTTGAGGGGGTGGGGGGGGGTGGAGAGAGACTTGAGGGTATGGGAAGGACGGGCGGGAGGTGGGGATGGGGGTGTAGAAGGGGATATTTTTTTGACGTGCCTGTTGGATACCTGAGTACATACTTTAAATATGAAAGGACGTTTGCGTGTCATGAAAAAAAAAGTCGTACAATATAATGTTTTACTAACAGCTTCTGCAGATATAAACTTTTGGTTTTTATTTTCAAAAGTTGAATTTTCCTAAAATGGAATCAGTGTCCTTGTTAAATGGTTTATTCTTAGAGGCACATTGACAGAGCCCAACCTTTCAGGACCAGTTGTTTGATTGGAATGGCCAACATAGAATGAAACAAGCCACATGACCTTTGACCCCCAGTTGTCAGTGAATTGGATTGGATTGTAATGACCAACATAGAATGAAACAAGTCACATGACCTTTGACCTCCAGTTGTCGGTGAAGAATGTTTTGTCAGACTGTTGATCAGAGATCGGTGACATCAGCTCGGTGTTAGGTCCCAGAACGGATAAAAACGGTCCAGTACGGATAAAAAACCGGATAAAACCCGGTCCACGGATAAAACGGATAAAACCGGTCCAGAACGGATAAAACCGGTCCAGTACGGATAAAGCCGGGGAACAGTGCAGAGCGACCGGTTGATACACGGTGAAGAGAAAGAACAGAGAGCAAATGGCATCAGTGTCAGTTCGCTGTATATCATTGTGTCCTCACAGAAGGCCGTTTGTGTGGAGGGTCTTAACGAGTACAGTCTTTACATGTCTCATTGTGTCCTCACAGTAGGCCGTTTGTGCGGAGAGTCTTAACGAGTACATTCTTTACATGTCTCATTGTGTCCTCACTGAGGCCGTTTGTGTGGAGGGTCTCAACGAGTACAGTCTTTACATGTCTCATTGTGTGTCCTCACAGTAGGCCGTTTGTGTGGAGGGTCTCAACGAGTACAGTCTTTACATGTCTCATTGTGTCCTCACTGTAGGCCGTTTGTGTGGAGGGTCTCAACGAGTACAGTCTTTACATGTCTCATTGTGTCCTCACTGTAGGCCGTTTGTGTGGAGGGTCTCAACGAGTACAGTCTTTACATGTCTCATTGTGTCCTCACAGTAGGCCGTTTGTGTGGAGGGTCTCAACGAGTACAGTCTTTACATGTCTCATTGTGTCCTCACTGTAGGCCGTTTGTGTGGAGGGTCTCAACGAGTACAGTCTTTACATGTCTAAGCCGCCTTTGGCCCGCCCGTCTCTCCGACGTCCACCTTCCACTGTTGGCTTGTGGTTGACAGGGAGTCGTTGCCATAGACACGCCGATACAAGGCAAGCCAACGGACTTCATAGAGGATTTTTTTCTGCCTGACAGTATTTTTGGTTGCTGTTCATTCTGTGACATGGAGATAATCCGTCGATCTGAAAATGCCTGGATTTATTATTAGCTTATTTGATCAGTTTAGTCTCTAAAAAAACAGATTTTGCCGAAATTTAGAACTGTCAAGTCTCGGAATTCTGCCATGTTTGGCCGAAAAGACGAGCGACATTCAAACGGAGAGCTTTTTATTGACCAGTGGCGGGCGGTTTGCAGAGTGCGTTGCGTCATTTGATACATAAACTAAATGATTAATAAAGGAGACGGATTAAAACAAAATGCAAACAACCCAACCTCCAATTCAACTTCTTAAAGTTTCAAATGTCTTCACCTTTGACTCAAACAGAATGTATGTTGTCCTGAAGGACCAAGAGTAAAATTTCTAACCATGTACTGTGAAAATCCCCCCACCTCCCCCTGCAACATCAGCGATGACATTTTGTGACTGGTGGACTTCATAATAAACATTGCCACTCTCTAACACTAGTGGATGACCCTCCCACCCCCTCCTCCTCTCTTCTCTCCCCTGTAGAAAGCCATACATTGCATTCAACTCAAATGTTATCGTGCGCGTGTAAGAGCAGACAGATTACATGACAGACATGGTCAGACATAGTACGTGACACACATGGCTCTGACACATTACATGACACACATGGTCTGACATATACATGACACACATGGTCTGACAAATTACATGACGCACATGGTCTGACATAGTACGTGACACACATGGTCTGACATTGTACGTGACACACATGGTCTGACATAGCACGTGACACACATGGTCTGACACAGCACGTGACACACATGGTCTGACATATTACATGACACACGTTCTGACATATTACATGACACACATGGTCTGACATAGCACGTGACACACATGGTCTGACATAGTACGTGACACATGTGGTCTGACAGAGTACGTGACACATGGTCTGACATAGTACGTAACACACATGGTCTGACTGACACATGTAGTACGTGACACATGTGGTCTGACAGAGTACGTGACACATGTGGTCTGACATATTACGTGACACATGTGGTCTGACATATTACGTGACACATGTGGTCTGACATATTACGTGACACATGTGGTCTGACGTATAACTTAAAGTAGAAGCAGTGTCACTGCAGTTTGCCATTATCTTTCACCGCTTGTACTTCTCCAGTCGATTAGAAAAGTTGTTGTGATGATGATTAGCCTGAAAATCAAAAGCTGCAAAGAAAATGCGGATTTTGATGTCGAAAGGGGCAAGGAACCGCTACACCAGCGGCCAGGGAAACGGGAGACCAGGTCACGTGAACTGGGAGAATCGAGCCAGTACAAGATGAGTGGTGGTGGTGTTTTTCCTCCTCTTCTCTTCTGTCTTTTTCTTTTCTCCTCTTCTCTCTCTTTCTCCTCTTCCTACACTGTTCGCAGGCACAGGCACACGCACGCGCACACTCGTACGTGCACGCACACATACACACGCGAGCGCGCATGCGCCGCTTTTAGGCGCACGCACATGCACATGCCTGCAAGCACACATACAAACACATGCGCGTGCACGCACACACACACACACACACACACACACACACACACACACACACACACACACACACACATGCGCGCGCGCACCTACACATGTATATACGCCCATATACACACACACACACACACACACACACACACACACACACACACACACACACACATAATGTGCACATGTTCAGATAGGTGCGCGCAGGAACGTGCTCATACAAGCCCACAAATCACACATGCACATGCAGTTCTGCACGCGCACGCACGCACACATGCGTAAGCATGCACACAAACAAACGCGTTCGCGCGCGCGCACACACACACACACACACACACACACACACACACACACACACACACACACACATGCATATGCACATACTCATACACAGCATACACACACACAACATACTCGCACGCACATGCGCGCACCGCATACACTGGCACACATACATGGGCCCATGCCCCCACACCCATACACACACACGTGTACACTCGCCACATACACACACACAAAATAATAATAATGGCGCAGCCAATGATAGGTAGGTACTCGAGGTCTGACCAGCGCGTTGGTTTTATGCGTAGGTCAGACATCACCTAAGTGGTAACCACGCGATCTTCAATTTTCTCTTATTACACATTAATTCATTTATCCATCCGCTTTAAATCATCCGCAGTGTGGTCTCAAAACTTAACAGATGTGGTGTAGCGTATGTGGACTCGTCTGCTCGCAGTGACACCACCTCGATGAAATAAACTGAATTTTGTACAGAAATTAAAAGTTTTGTTCTTTAAAATGTTTTTTGTGTCTGTCCCCCTCATTTTTAGTTTTTTTTTTTTTTTTCGAGGATGTAGCGAGTTTCTTTTTTTTTTTTTAGGAATTAATATCTTCTTTCGTAGCATCTAGCTTTTCTTCAAGCAGAAAGTTATCCCCCCCTCACAGATTTTAAAAACGCTCCTTCGTAGAATTGTCTCATTTGCTGGAGTTCTGTCTTCTTTCGCAGGGTCAGTTTTCTATGTATCGGGGTCGTTTCTCGTATAATCCACATGGTTGATGTGGTTCCCTTTGCTGGCTCTTTCTGTAGAACAAGGGTGAAACACAGGGAGTACCAGAGGAATGCTTCAGGAAAGGCATCAAAGGCTGACTCGGTGATGTAGCATGCCCCATTTCCCGGGGATCTGGAACATGGACGCATGTTTTCAGATTCGCTGGGGTCTGAGCTGCAGAGCTTCAGAGGAAGACTTTGAACCTGCTTCTGGAATATTTCCTAGTGCGCACCTGGTACCTCCTGAGCTGAGAATCCCTTATTCCACTGAAAGCCCGGCATAGTAATCAGGATTAGGCGCCCTTTCACAGGATTCGGCATCATTTCATAGATTTCAGGATTAGGTGCCCTTTCACAGGATTCGGTATCGTTTCACAGTCTTCAGGATTAGGTGCCCTTTCACAGGATTCAGTATCCTTTCACAGTCTTCAGGATTATGTGCCCTTTCACAGGATTCAGTATCCTTTCACAGTCTTCAGGATTATGTGCCCTTTCACAGGATTCAGTATCCTTTCACAGACTTCAGGATTAGGTGCCCTTTCACAGGATTCAGTATCCTTTCACAGACTTCAGGATTAGGCGCCGTTTTACAGGATTCAGTATCCTTTCACAGACTTCAGGATTAGGTGCCCTTTCACAGGATTAAGTATCCTTTCACAGACTTCAGACTTCAGGAGGTGCCCCTTTCACAGGATTCAGTGGTATCCTTTTATATGAAGGAGTGTCCTTTCATAGGATTTACCGCCCTTCTCCTTTTCACAGGGATCAGTTTGGTCATCTTTCGTTTGCGCCTGATGCAGGGAAATGTCTTGTTTTATAGACTTTCATATCGTCTACTATCATAGGACTTTGAGGGTCTAGTATGGCGTTCTCTTTTAAGGTTAATGCCCTTTTTCACATGAGGCATTTGGCTCTGCTTTCATAGCTTTAGCAGTTTTCCTTTGATAGGATTTTCTTTCGTCCTTTCATGTGTTATACCTACCTCTTTCTTCAGCAGGGTCGAGTGTACTTTTTCATGTGGACGTGCGTCTTCTTCCTTTGATAGGGGTTAGCACTTTTTGTTTCAGAGGTTTCAGTATCTCCTTTAATAGTGACGTCATCTCGTTTTGCAAGGATTGAGTGTCTTTCCATCACTGTATTTACTTGCGATGTGTTTTCTTCTTGCGATGATGTCCTTTCTCTTTCTTCCGCCTCCCTTCTAGGGTTCAAGGGGGGGGGGGGGGGGGAGAGGGGGGGGTAGCGTTTGTTTTTAGATAATTGATTTTTTTTTCTTTCAGTTTTCATTTCTTGCCAGTATGGTCCGAGGACGACCACTGTCAGGACTCGATATCAGGCCAGCAGGGGACTGGGATGTTCATGCCCGCGTGTCAGAAAATACAATGTGCCGAATGACCTCACCAGTGAACCGGTGCCAGTTCTGTAACAGTTACGTTTGCATTTGAATCGAACGGAAAATATATGTGTATGTCGGAGTTCAAATACCATCAGATGTGATAACGGTTCTGAAAACACAATCACGCAGAAAAAAGGTTTGAAATGAGTTATTTTTCAGCCCTGAAGGATACATTTGGTCTTTCTCCTAAGGCAACTGGCCTCGCTTGACCTAAAGGAGCCAGTGGGATCGCTTTCTTGTCATGAAAGTGTTGAAAATGGTAAATTCAGTCTACTACTGAGCACAAGACTTGACGAAATGACTCCAATTTGTCATCAGTCTTGACATTCGGATAACTCTACCCGCACCTAAAACCACACACCTATTGACACCCCAAGCGATTTGCATGTGCATACGTGCAGAGAGACGTAGACACGCGCGTGCGGGCGCACACACACACACACGCACACACGCACACGCACACACACACACACACACACACACACACACACACGTGCGAGCACATACACGCGCGTGCGCGCGCACACGCGCGCACACATGCACACAGACATGCACACACACGAGACAGAGAGAGCCAAAACGCACGCGGAACGCATATGTTTGTAAACGCGCACGCGCCTGCACGTACACACTCAAAACAGGCGTGCACACACACGAACACACACACACACACACACACACACACACACACACACACACACACACACAAGAGAAAAGGACGCAGACTAATCATGTACGGTTTGAACAGGGATAACGACTTGCCATAGACGCCGGAAACGGATGACGGCCCACAGGAAACGCCGAGAACAGGACGACGATCAACTGGAGACGCTGGGAACAGAATGCGGACCTGCTGTGGACACCAGGAACAAACAGTTCATTGGAGATGCCGGGAACAAGATGACAGTTAATTGGGGGACACCGGAATAAATTGACAGTTCACTGGAGACGCCGGGAACAAATTGACAGTTCACTGGAGATGCCGGGAACAAATTGACAGTTCACTGAGATGCCGGGGACAAATTGACAGTTTCATGGAGACGCCGGGAACAAATTACACAGTTCATTGGAGACGCCGGGAACAAATTGACAGTTCAGAGGAGAATCTGGGGGAACAGCGTTTTAACATCGTTAAGATTTGATATTCAGTTGCATAATGTTTTAATGCTTGATGCTTTTTTTTTGTAAAACTTTGTGTTAATGATTTGGACGTGTTGCTGCCAGAAGTTTGCAAGGGCCTATCATGGATACGCCATCGCCGAGATGATTTGTTCAGTCTTGGCTATGGCCTGTCCCTTGATACGTCAATGCAAATATCAGAGAGCAACGTAGCGTTTTTGTTCTTTTGTATGTGTATGAACACTCACGTATGTGTGCATGCCCACGTGTTCACACTGATTGTCACACAGTTGAAAGAGCATACGTACCGACAGTGCACACTTATACTCTGAAGTAGTACTGTGAACCATTCGGGGTGGGGGGGGGGGGGTGATGTTTTCTGAAGTAGTACTTTGGACAATTCGGGGGGTAGGGGGGATGTGATGTTTTCTGAAGTAGTACTGTGGACCATTAGGGGTAGGTGGGTGGGGGTGTGATGTTTGTGTCCTCCCCTCATTTTCCCAATGAACAATCGGAATGGGAGAGAAGTAGCGGGGTTAGTATATCACAAAAAAAGGAAAAAAAAAAAAAGGAGTAACATAAAAAAAGAAGATTGTATCATTTATTGAATTTTTCGCATGCTATTTTTCTTAATTTTGTAAATCTTGTATTTTTCATCCTTCTAATTTCTTCACGATTTCTTAATGATCGTGCGAGCGCGCTTTTGTGTGTGTGTGTGTGTGTGTGTGTGTGTGTGTGTGTGTGTGTGTGTGTGTGTGTGTGTTTTGTTTGGGAGGTAGGGTTAGAGAGGGGCAAGGGAGAGTGAATGGGATGGAAGAGAGGCGGTTGGGGACTGCAAATGATCTTGACAGTGTCAGTAGTATGTGTATGTGTGTGTGTGTAGTTTTGTTTTTTAACATCGCCAATGCTAGATAATATTTTCAGAAAAAAAGCGATGTGTTGTCCAGTCTTTGCTATGGCCTAGCTTTGGTACGCCATCACAAATATTACAGCACAACACCATGAGATGAAGGGTGAAGCAGAATTGGTTCCATTTGGCTTGATGATTTATGGCTGATTATAATGCTTTGTAATTGATGATACGAAAAATGGATCGTGTCGCTGCCAGATCTTTGCAGTGCCTATCATGGGTACGCCATTGCGGAGATTATTTATTCCATTTTCGCTGTGGCGTCCTTGATACGTCCTTGTAAATATCGGAGCAACACAACGTATTGTGAAGGACTGCTTGATATGCAGCTTTATTTACATGTGTAAGGGTGTGTAGACTCACAGTGTGTGTGTGTGTGTGTGTGTGTGTGTGTGTGTGTGTGTGTGTGTGTGTGTGTGTGCGTGCGTGCGATTTTTTTTGAGGGAGGGGGGGAAGGGGCGAGGGAG
>JADBJO010009083.1:80010-85010 GCA_016801955.1 Conus betulinus
TTAGTTTTTTTTGTTTGTTTGTTTCCGTTTGTCATTTTTTTGTTGTTGTTTGTTGTTGTCGTTGTTGTTAAATTTTAAACATGTCATGAGTGTGGGACTTCGGTATTTCACCAAGAACATATTTTATTGCCATATGAAAACCAGAGGTTTTGTGGGGCACAGATGATCAAGTTCAGACATTCAACTAAACTAAACTAATCCCAGCGTTGTCACATCTTGCAATTGTCATCAGGTCATAAAGTTGCTGGTCAAATAAGTGTGTGTGTGTGTGTGTGTGTGTGTGTGTGTGTGTGTGTGTGTGTGTGTGTGTGTGTGTGTGTGGTGGAGGGGGAGGGGTCCCTGTATTGTGTGTATGGTTGCATGCATGCGTGCGTCCGAGTGTGTGCGTGCGTGCGTGCGTGTGTGTGTGTGTGTGTGTGTGTGTGTGTGTGTGTGTGTGTGTGTGTGTGCCCGTGCCCGTGTGTGTGTGTGTGTGTGTGTGTGTGTGTGTGTGTGTGTGTGTGTGTGTGTGTGTGTGTGTGAGTGAGAGAGACACTGACACTGACACATGTTTATTGACATTACATTAGCTTTTCACAGTCTTAGTGCCAAGGGGAACAATTTATGAAATAGCAGTATACTACGAGCCACGAGAAAAGGGAAAAT
Source organism: Conus betulinus (assembly GCA_016801955.1). Lineage (NCBI taxonomy): Eukaryota > Metazoa > Mollusca > Gastropoda > Neogastropoda > Conidae > Conus > Conus betulinus. Next base: position 80,656 of record JADBJO010009083.1, read on the forward strand.
ACTCATGCACATCCACTCAAAACACGCGGGCGCGCGCGCGCGCGCGCCCACTGACACACATACTTCAACCACGAACAATTTCCAATCTAGGGTAACACTCCACACACACACACACACACACACACACACACACACACACACACACACACACACACACACACACACACACATAATCATCATAATAAATGCCAGACTCGACCATCCACCTGTAGTTATTTAAGTACTAAGCGTTCATCTGAACTCAAAAAAAAAAAAATGAATACTTATTTTGTCTTTTAGGAGAGAGAGAGAGAGAGAGAGAGAGAGAGAGAGAGAGAGAGAGAGAGAGAGAGAGAGAGAGAGAGAGAGAGCATATCATTCTCCAGAGCAGATATACTAAAAGCGAACAAGACGCAGACGCGTACATCTATGCATAAAAAAAGCCATCGCCCCCTAGAAAAGGGTTAGATGGAATTAGATGAACTCATCTAGCAAGCTTAAGACATCATTGACTATTGGGACACACCATCTAAATTGTGAAAAAATGAAAGTGAACTACTAGAGTGGTGTAGATAGGGTTATGTGAGATGTGTGTGTGTGTGTGTGTGTGTGGGGGGGGGGGGGGGGGGGGGTGTCTTCGGAGGGTTCACAAAACACATCAGGCAGGGGGTAGAACTAAGAGGAACGTAACACCACATTCGTTCATGTGTGTATTTCGACCACCCATCATGACACTGGCCTTCCAAATCAATCTAAGTGCATATTCAGCAGTGCATTATCGTGTATATTGAGTCCAGGTACGACATGCACTAATTAGGACTCATTAAATGTGTGTGTGTGTGTGTGTGTGTGTGTGTGTGTGTGTGTGTGTGTGTGTGTGTGTGTGTGTGTGTGTGTGTGTGTGTGTGTGTGTGTGTGTGTGTGTGTGTGTGTGTGTGTTCGTTGGTTCGTTCTTTGATTTAATGTCTTTTTTACTGTAAGTGATATTAGACCAAAAAGAAAAAGAACAAAGAAAAAGAAAGTGTGTGTGTGTGTGTGTGTGTGTGTGTGTGTGTGTGTGTGTGTGTGTGTGTGTGTGTGTGTGTGTGTGTGTGTGTGTGTGTGTGTGTGTGTGTGGTGTGTGTATGAGAGCGCGCGCGCGCGCGTTGGTGTGTGTGTGTTTACGTGTGTGAATGTGTATCCGCTTGAGAGAGAAAACACTTAAAGTAATACTGTATACGTAAATGTGTCTAAATTAGTAGGGGGGGGAGAGGAGGGGGTCGGGAGGGGGGGGGGAAGAAAGGGAGGGGTGTCGGCAATACTAATGGAAAAAAAACACAAACTGTAATACAACTTAACACAACATTATCAAAACAGGGAATCAATCAGAGCAAGTTACGAATGGGCCTCTTTACAGTCCCTGTACAATGTCAAATATTTGTCAATAATTCAAAAGTAACTTTTCGAAAGATGAGCGGGATGGCTCAATGTCTGAGAGCCAACTAGGCAGATGTTTCTTCAAACTGCTAGCAAAGACAAATAGCATGAAACGGAGAGATATTTTCGGCACATACACAAGTTACATTATGACTGAATTTCGTTTTAAATGCATCAAGTCTAAATCTAAAAACCATGCTTGTGAATAGCCTGTGATGATGATTATTTTTACTGGCACCAAAAAAAACGGTTTTGTGGATTTTTTTACGCCGAAGGTCATCAGAAAGATCACTTCCTTCTTGCTGCATTTTATAAAAAATAAAATTCCAGCAAGTTGTTTTTTTTTTTCTCCAAAGGGTAACATCCTTCTTGTAGGGACTGGGGGATTTGTATTTAATAGAATTGTTCTGATTCTTTGCACCCTTTTTGCTGTTCGGTCCGCCCATTCATCTTCAGATAATCCACAATGAGAAGGAACCCAACAAGAATTGACACTGGTACCACGCACAGACAGGAAATGAATGAAGTGAATAATTTCAGTGACAAGTTCCCCTCTTACTTTTGTTTTTAAATAAATTTGGCGCTCGCAAAACAGATTTAGAATCTACACAAAACAGTATATGAAACAGAAAAAAAAAAACGGACAGATTCAGCAGATAATTCAGACCCATTGCAATAGCAACGAGTTCAGCTGTAAATATTGAAAATGTTTTTCGATGTGATAGGATCGTTCCACCTTCAAGGCCGGGATAACAAAAACTGCACCAGCTAGACCGTTATCGAGGACAGAACCATCTGTACAGACTTTCAAATGGTTTGAATAATGATTATCTATATGAGAGCGGGACAGATGCAGAGACGGCTGGACCTTCCTCTTTCTTGAAGTCTAAATAATCCGTGTCAAAATTGGCAGCGATGAGTTCCCATTAGGATTATGCTGTAAGATAGTCGCGGTGCTACATTTTTAAGGCTTAACACCTGCATTTTTAAACATAGACGTATATGAACCTATCGTTGCCAGAGAATGTATTTGATGTGCTCTTTTAGGAAATGAAGCTCTGATTTGAACTCGATTTCCACAGCAACTGAGTTTTGAGTAGAATTACTTCGTAAAATATCTTTTGCTGATGAGAGTTTCATCTGTTCTTTCTAGCGGTAATATACGAATCTCTGCTGCATAGGTTTTTTTTTTTTTTTTATTTATTTTTTTTTTATAGATGACGCATGCACTGGAACGCCGAGTGCTAGCTTATAAGCTTTGCTATCAACACTTTGTAAACTTTTGGATAGAATATTTAGGTGCAGAGAAAAACTCTTCCTGCGCATATGTTAGTTTTAAACGTACCAATGCTGTTGCTAAGTGAATAAGCGTTAGTGTCCTCTGGTGTGTGTGTGTGTGTGTGTGTGTGTGTGTGTGTGTGTGTGTGTGTGTGTGTGTGTGTGTGTGTGCGCTGTGCGTGCGCACGTGAGTGTGTGTGTGTGTGTGTGTGTGTGTGTGTGTGTGTGTGTGTGTGTGTGTGTGTGTGTGTGTGTGTGTGTGCTTGCTTGTTTGCAAAAAAAAACCCAAAAAAAACACTGTTATCCTCAGTCTGTTACACTATCACATCAGATGTTATGTCCACTGTGTCCAGCACAATGACACGTGTGGGCTGACCCCCACCACGTCGGTGACACGTGAACTTTGACTCCAAGGGCAAGGTGTATGACGCTGGGTATTTCAACCTGTCTACCCAAATCTGTTGCATTTTTTTTTCCTTTCTTTTCTTTTTTTTTTTTTCTTTTTCTTTTTTTTTTTTTTTTCTTTTCTCTCTTTCTTTCTGTCTGCGTACGCAGGCTGATACTCCTGCGGACGCTGTCTGTATAGACAGGCAGTGGAGTTTTGTGTGTATGACCGCAAAACTCCACTTCCTTTTTTTATTCTTTCTTTCTTTTTTTTTGCCAGAAATGAAGACCTTTTGAGCGAGAAGAGCTTTTTTTTTTTTAGCGACAATACTTGTGGTCTTTTTTTTTTAACAAAAAGTAAGCCGTTGAATTCTGTTTTGTTGTGTGTGTGTGTGTGTGTGTGTGTGTGTGTGTGTGTGTGGTGTGTGTGTGTGTGTGTGTGTGTGTGTGTGTGTGTGTAATTGGTCTTTCACATGCCATTAGAATACAATTAAAATGATGAAATTGTAGGGCACAGCCGAATATGTGTATCTGTTGAAACACACACACACACACACACACACACACACACACACACACACACACACACACGCACATACACACACACACACACACACACACACACACACACACACACAGAGGAAGATACGGGGGGAAAAAAGCCAGTCTTCGAGGTTATTTCTTTTCATAATACGGTTTGTCATTCATTCCTAATGCATCAAAAGTTATTTAAAATCACAAAGAAACTACTGAGCTTTAAACATGTTTCACAAAACACGTACTCATGTTTCTTCGTCACAAATCCGATCATCTTTTTTTTTTTCCTTTCTTTTTTTAGGAGTGTCTGTGCTTTGGGCAGAAGTGCTTGATTTTCTTCTCTTTTTTTTTTTCGGTTCTTTTCTTTTTTTTCTTTCTTTCTTTTCCTTATCTTTTTTAAATTTTATTTAAAGAAAATGACTGTTCCCGTCGAACGAAAGGATATGACAAGACAAAATGCGACGCGTTTCGACCTTTTTGGTTTTCGTCAGGCCGGACAAACAACACTCAAGACAACGAAAACCAAGAACGCTCACTCACTTTCCTCCTCAAATTCGGCGCAAAAACTTCTTTATTTTATTTTATTTTTTTTTTTATATAATAGCAACATCGTCGATGCCTCTGATCTTGTAGTAGTAGTAATAGTTTGTAGTCTGCATTTTCAGGAGAGCACGCCCATCACCAAAAACAAAACAAAACAAAACAAAAAATAAATAAATAAATAAATAGAAATAAAGTGCTTGGTTGTTTTGACGGAAAGT
>JADBJO010009084.1:0-7500 GCA_016801955.1 Conus betulinus
AATAAAAGCATGATACAGAAATATATATAATAAACCCATCTAAATCAGAACTAGGTAAAATAAGTAAGAAAACTTTAGAAAAAGTCATTAAAAATGTAAAATCAAACACCGAATACAACCTCTGGAAGAATTCATACGAAGTCATCCAATGGTTCAAAAACACTTAACAAACAGAAGAATACAGTATTTATCACATTTGACATAGTAGACTTCTACCCATCTATAGACGAAGAACTACTTACTAAAGCTCTGAAGTTTGCTAATAAACACACAAACATAACAGGGTCCGAAATGGAAATCATTCTACACACCAAGAAAACCTTATTATACAGCAGAAATGAAACATGGACCAAAAAAACAAATAAAAACACTACATTTGATGTGACCATGGGATCGGTTCTCGAGCATTTAGGCAAATTAAGGGTAGTTTTGCTGTTGTTGAGAGCAAGTTCCTTGGGTTCTTCAAGTGTGCGAATTCAGGCATCACCAGGGGGGGGGGGGAATACCCTGAGTAGTTTACTGAAGGAGGGAGTTACTGGGAAGTGTTTCACATGTCCAAGGGATAGCGACAAGGACATGCCGACCTGCCCGTCCTGGGTAAGAGGGTGTGTCCAACTGGGGGTACTGGTCTTAATTAACGGGCTGAAAGGAAGGCAAATCGTGTCAGGTGACCGTCACGGGTAGGCGACCGTCAGCCTGCAGGCAGAGTACAGCGACTCTTCAGTCGTTCTTGTTCTGAGGAATGAATGGAAGGCTTCGGCCTATTGAGTGGTTTTTGCACCTTGTTGTCTACAGAGAGAGGTAGCAAATACTTGAAGCATCAGTCCTGGCTGGTAGAGAAGTCCAGGCTGTTAGTATAATAATGGGTAGCTTTGGGGAATGGAACATGAGTTGAATAGGAGGTTATGCATTAACCACTTGGTACCCAAGTCTTTGTTGGTGCTAACAGCTGTGGTGTGTGTGTGTATGTGTAGGTGACTAGTGATTCCATTGGCGGAATAAAAAATAACTCGGGGGAATTATTGGTACAAATCGTGTGATGCATGTGTGCCAGTGATTTCCATTGGTTGAACCAGTTCAAACTCGGGTTCTCTCTTGTTTGAGAATGGATATAAGGTGCCTGGGAAAACCAGGAAGTGTGTGACTCACTTAAGGGAAAGTGAACTCGCCCGTCTTGCTGAGGGCTCAAGAAAATACAGCGAGAAGAAGCAGAGGTTGGCTGTCGCCTCGTTGTCTCCTAGGTGGGGACGTAAGACTGGAGTGGAGGTTGCTGTAGCCTCGGAGCCGACGAGAGAAGAATTGTCTCTCCCGTGTGGGGACGGTCGACAGCAAGACGTGTTAGCCTATTGGAGCCTAGACAGGGAGCTGCCAGACAACGGTGGGGTGTTTGCAGCCAGAGAAGCCCTGTGGGAGAGGCCGACAGGAGCCCTTTCCGGTGCCTTTCCGTGGAAGAGGGCGGAGTGCGGTGGAGTCCGGGAGTCCGGACGACTCGGTGTGAGGGTGCGACTAAAGCTACGTTGCCAGTGTTCCCCAACTGGGATTCGGCCAATCGGGAGGACACAACCGTGTGGCAGCTTCAGCTCGTGTGGTCGCACAGTGTGATGAGAGAGAAACTGACAGTCAACCAAGGAATGCTGGCAAGTTATGGACGTTTCATTTGTTCTTAAGTTTATAAGTGTGCAAACAGAATAGTGAACTTTCCTGGTTAAGCAAGAATCACTGAAGAACAGGGGATGCGATTTATGAGATTGTCTGTATGGTGTTTACATTGTTGTATGATACAGATAATTGTGTTGTGTAGTGACGGGTGGGGGCTCGGAGTCAAGTTAAAATAAAAGTTGATTATTTTCTGTGGAATGTTATTGGTTTCCCGTCACTTTTGTGCGGGCCCGATGTGAGTGACAGAGTGCATGTGCCTATGCGAGAGTGCATTTTGGTTGTGGAAGCGTAAACACTTCTGTCTATAACCCCCTGCATCCCTGAATATGATAATCATATTTTAATAACGAGGGGGAGAGTCGGAGACCCGTCACACTATCCAACATCCAAAAACAACTCGGAAAGCAAGTTGGATTATACAGAGACGATGGCCTTGCCGCGCTAAACAACAACCCAAGAACCATCGAAAACAAGAAAAAAAGAACTATGCAAAATCTTCCAAAACCACAAAAACAAAAAGAACAGGAAAAGAAAAATCACATGGTATAACCCCCCATATGATGGTAGAGTAAAAACAAACGTAGGAAAAGAATTTTTTCAAAATTCTGACAGCATCATCCCCAAAAGAACACAAACTGTCCAAAATATTCAACAAAAAACACCATCAAACTGTCATATCATGTATGCCCAACCTTAAAAAATATAATTGATTCATCCAACAAAACGAAAAGCAATGCAGCAAAGAAGGGTGATGAAAGGAAATCTTGCAATTGCACCAATAAAGAACAATGTCCACTAAACAATAAATGCCTCTACAATAACATTGTATACCAAGCTACTGTGACATCAGGAAATGAAAAAAGAAACATACATAGGAATCACTGAAAAACATTTCAAAACCAGATATGCAAACCATAAACAGTCATTCAATAAAAGAAAAATACAAAAACCAAACAGAACTGAGCAAATACATTTGGAGACTCAAAAGATAAAAAAGTAAACTACAACATATCCTGGAAAATCATAAAAAGGGCATCACCATACAATAACATTTCAAAAAGATGCAACCTATGCTTAACAGAAAAATTTATACTTTGCAAACCACATCTAGCAACTCTAAAACACAAAAAATAAATAGTAAACAACTGCAGGCACAAATGGAAATCGTTGTTAGCAAAAACACACTCTGAACCACAAATAACTTGAGAACCGAGCTACACATGCAGCCAACCCGCACGTGCAAATACAGTTGTAAACAAAATTGAAATACACGTGCAGCCAACTCGCACATCAGGCTATATAACATCGGCAGTGAGTGATTTTGTTTTTTCAAATCTTTGCCAAGTCATTACTATAATGATGGAAGAATTGTTAACCTGCACTTGTTTTTCCCCACTACTTAATTGTTCAGCATTATATATATATATACATACATACATATATATATATATATATTTCTGTATCATGCTTGTATTATCAGTTCATTATAACCATTACCTTCACTATAATTGTTAGCATTATCATCATTCATACAATTGACAGTATTGATATTATCATCACTAACATATCATTGTGAGCACTGTCTACTTGAACAGTTTCCTCGGTGGAGCGATGCCTCATTATGGAAATCTGAACCAGTCAATATATATATATATATATATATATATAGAATACTGCTAAAACGCCTAATAAAATTCTGAAAGTGCTCAACCCCTTGGGGAGCAACATCTGTTAAAAATAGCCACCCTGACGAGAGCGCTGGCTCGAAACAGATCTGTTGGTTTTTAAAACTTCCTTTTATCACCCTATTTTAAAAAAATAATAATAAAAAAAAATATATATATATATATATATATATATATATATATATATATATAATGATAATAAATAAATAAATTTAAAAATATTTTGAATAAATGAGAAAATAAAGATAATGATAATAGAATAAATACCTGAAATAACAGAAATCAAGAAATATTGACAACAGGAATGATAATAAAGCTACTAATACTACGGGGGAAAACAAAAACAACAACAAAAACAAGATGCAAAGCATATATTCCCAGTTTATCTTGAATACGCGCGAGATATTCCAAAAGGAGGAAAGACCGCTTTGGCCCGTTATAGTCGTTAGTAACGGCTATTCTGGTAAACATCGGCCATCATCTGTGACCCATAATGAACATACCTACAGATTTTCAGAAAGATCGGCCATGTACTTCCTGAGATTTTCCATAAAGAAGAAAACTATTATGGCCGTTAGTGCCGTTAGTAACGGCTATAACGGTACAATAATACATCGGGCATGATCCTAGACCCATAATGAACATACCTACAAGTTTTCAGAAAGATTGACCAAGTATTTTCTGAGATATTCTATGAAGAAGAAAACCCGTTATAGGCCGTTGTAGCCGTTAGTAACGGCTCTAACGGTAAAATAACACATCGGGCATAATCCTAGACATGAACATGCCTACAAATTTTCAGAAAGATCGGCCAAGTACTTTCTGAGATATTCCATAAAGAGGGAAAACTGTTATAGGCCGTTGTGGCCGTTAGTAACGGCTATAACGGTAAAAATAACACATCGGGCATGATCCCGTGACCAATAATGAACATACCTACAAATTTTCAGAAAGACCGGCCCTTCAGGTTTTTGTCTGGAGCGAGTGGAACACATTTTGACCACACACACACACACACACACACACACAGCATTTTCTTCGTTCCCATTGTAAAGTACTCCCTGTTCTATAAGAACTGGGAGTACAAAAACCAAGGGGAGGAGGGGAAGGGGAGGACGGGGAGGACAAAGAGGAGATGGAAGGAAGGAATTAGGGGAAGGATGGAATCTAAATGGTATATCAATAATTATGATATTATCTTAATAGTTTTGATAATAAATTGTGATTGCAACCATATAATAATGATAGTGATGCTATAGGAGGCTGGAAAAGTAAGTTGTAGCGTCAGAATTTCAGAATACTCTCCCCCTGGTAAGAACGGCACATAATCGTTGAGGCCGAATCCTTGTTATGACAAGAGAGGATTAGTGGTGAGGGGAGGGAGAGGGGGGGGGGGTGGAAGTGGTTGCAGGGCAGATATAAAACTCGACCGACGGGCTTGAAAGTTTTAAAAAGCCCTTGGCCATTGTAAGATAATATCTATAAGAGAACAAGACAAAGGAGGCGGGGTTTGGGGGAGAAGAGGGGAGGGGAGGGGAGGGGCGGGGAAGCAGGGGGGAGGGTTGAGGGAGGAAAAATCTGCTCAACCTCAAAGGCACATACTCGCAGACGGTGACCCTTTATTGAGGGATATGGGGAATGAGAGGTCAAAGTCTAGATCTCAGGTAGGTAGGCTTTTCCGTTGTTGGGCAGGCAGGTGGTGGTTGTGGGAGGGGGCTGGACTCGACCTGGGCGTTGCTGTAGTCGGCAGGTGGTGGTTTGTGCCATAAACAGGGCGTGGGTTTCAGGCATCTGTGTCTGCCACAGGTTTCAGGGAGTCATAGGATGGATCGCCTGCAAACATACACATCAACATGTACACACGGACACACACACACACACGCACACGCACACGCACACGCACGCACGCACGCACACGCACGGACACACACACACACACACACACACACACACACACACACACACACACAGACGCACACGAACACACACACACACACACACACACACACACACACACACACACACACACACGCACGCACGCACGCACGCACGCACGCACACACACATATATACACGCACACACAACACACACACACACACACACAGACAAACACACACAAAACACACACACACACACACACACACACACACACACACACACACACACACACACACAAAACTCACTGCATGCATGCATGAGGTACACACGCAAATAAAGCGAAAAGAACACACAGATTTAAAAATGAAAATTTTCAACAGAATGAAAAAAAAAAAACTGATGTATAACATGCTTAAAAAAAACCCTCAAAAGTGAAACCAAAAGCACCCGTATTTAAATCCGATATGATAAACAAGTCGATATAGAAAATAAACACTTCTTACAAACACAAAGTGAAAGACATAAATAAATGTGTTCATTCAACGAGGAAAAAGCGTACTTGAATGCATTTGGGAGTACATCACACAAAATATGTGCAGAGCAAGGTTGAGAATACGATTACTAATGTTTTACTGAGGACAAAATTGGTACACAAAAAGTGACTGCACACGTCACACGTCCTATGAACAGACAGACGGGCAGACAAACAGACAGACAGACAGACTGACAAACAGACAGACAGACAAACAAACAAACAAACATACACACACACTCACAGAGAAACGAATAATTTGAAACGTGTTTCCTCTTCCTAGCACCCCACCTGTTTTCCTCACGATCCCATCGAGGGGAAAAACAATAAAGGGAAATGTAGACATGGTAAAGATAAACAAATTGACAAAAACAAAAGTCATAATCACAACCTAGACAGAGAGACACAGATACACACACAACACAGACACACGTCTGTCGTGTGTGTGTGTGTTGTGTGTGTGTGTGTGTGTGTGTGTGTGTGTGTGTGTGTGTGTGTGTGTGTGTGTGTGTGTGTGAACTCACAAATATATACAGGTGCTGTAACAAAGAAGCAGAGATGGTGATGATGATCGTAGTCATGATGTATATTTGATCTATGTAAGGGTAAATGATGAGCAAATGTATGCCCCTTTTTTGATCAGCACTTTAAATCAGATAAGAATTAAGTATCTAGGCAGTTAACGCAAAGAACATTTAATAAACAGACACACAATCAGAGGTCACATCAACAGAGAAAGAGAGAGAGAGGGGGAGGGAGGGAGAGGGAGGTGGGTTGAAAGTGGTGTGATGTGGGGTGGGGGAGGAAAGAAGCGAGAAGGGGTCAGAGGGTGCCGAATCCGAGAGACACAGATATAGATCGAAAATAAAAAGGTCAGAGAGACCAAAGCCATAGACCGAGAAAGAAAAAAAGCCATAGACAGAGACCAAAGCCATAGACCAAAGAAGAATAAAAAGCCATACCAGAGACCAAAGCCATAGACCGAGAAAGAAAAATAAAACATAGACAAAGACCAAAGACATAGAACGAGAAAGAAAAAAATGCCATAGACTGAGACCAAAGCCATAGACAGAGACCAAAGCCGTAGACTGAGAAAGAAAAAAGCCATAGTCAGAGAGCAAAACCATAGACCGAGAAAGTAACAAAAAGCCATAGACAGAGACCAAAGCCATAGACCGAGAAAAGAAAAAAAGCCATAGACAGAGAAAGAAAAAAAAGCCATAGACAGAGACCAAAGCCATAGACCGAGAAAGGAAAAAAAGCCATAGACAGAGACCAAAGCCATAGACAGAGACCAAAGCCACAGAGTCCAAGCTATAGACAGAGACCAAAGCCATAGACAGAGACCAAAGCCATAGAGACCAAGCCATAGACAGAGAGCAAAGCCACAGACAGAGAGCAAAGCCACAGACAGTGGCCAAAGTCACAGACAGAGACCAAAGTCACAGACAGACCGAAGCCACAGACCGAGACCGAAGCCACAGACAGAGACCAAAGCCAGAAAAGAAAGACACGGACCATCCCCTTCCGTAGCCAGGGTTGTCCCAGGCTTCATCGTCGTGGGAGCTGACAGCACTGTCGCCTGTCTCAGGCCTCAGACTCGGCGTTTCAGGACCACTGGAACCGTTTTCCTGCAACGGTTTCTCTGGTCGTGGCCGTTCAGGGAGAGATGTGCTCCCTACTAATAGACCGACAAAAAAGAGAGAGAGAGAGAGAGAGAGAGAGGAGAGAGAGAGAGAGAGAGA
>JADBJO010009084.1:22500-37500 GCA_016801955.1 Conus betulinus
CCTTCTTTGTCAGCACTGTTGTTGTGTTGTTCATCCGTCGAATCGACGAGGACCACTTCAGTCATCTAGCGAAAGGGGGAGGGGGGAGATAATTTGTGGATACGTAGGTGGCTGATCAAGCCGATACGTGCACGGAATGTGCGGTGACAGCTTGGACAAGGAATGTGGGAGACCTGCCCTTGCTTGCTGGCGCGGGCTTTCCTTGCCTGTCTCTTTTGTTGCGCTGCAGCTGTCTTTTCTTCACATGAACTGGCGCATTGTGGATAAGAAGAGTAGCGCCATCTAGCTCGATCCATAGCAGTTTGTCCCCATGTGTCAGGGTTGATGTTAAACGCTTTTGAGGACGTTTAGAGAGAGTGCCTTTGAAGCGTTCCTTCTGACCGCCATGGGAAGGCTTTCCTTGTTGCAGCTCACTGTATAATAGTGTCTTGGGTGGCCGGCTGTCTTCTTCAGCACACACTGTGGAGAACAACTCCAGTCATGTCGACAGCAGGACAAAGACGCCAGGCAGTTTAACACTTCTGCGATACCTGCGCTAACGGGGTTCAGTATTCAACAGCGTGTGTTGTTTATTTGATCGTTTGCCTGTCAGCAAGACTACAGACAATCTAGTGAACAGATTTAAGAGAATGATGGTGGACAGATGGACCGAGTCCCATGATCCAACCTACAGATCAGCATCAAGCGGCGAATCCAGGATTCGCTTTTCAAGATTGTGAGAAATTTTCCATTGAAAAGAATGGGAAGTTATTGTTTACGATGTAATGGCTACCTAATAAGACACACACACACGTTCTTAACAATGGGAAGTTTCTATTTGTGATGACTATCTACAGGAAATCTTAAGTGAGGCAGGGAACAGTAAAAAGTAAACAAGTAGGGTTACTTGCCCCCATGATGAAATAAACACACGACCATAACTCCATACGAAATAACTTGAGGATGTTTCCTTGTTTGTTCTGTGTCTTCTGCGCTGTCTGCTGGGCGATTCGGTGTCCCAAGCAGCATTCGTTAGGAGTTATAAACGTGTATTTGTTTCTTCTTGGGAGCAAAGTGTTACTTGTTTGTTTACTGTTTACTGTTCCCTGCCTCATTTAAGAGTTTCTTTCATTTCTATCAAATCGACGTTATCTGTGTTTGTTACAGTTCGTCTGTGTACTTGTCTGACTATATTCAAGATCGAAAAGGCTGTGCTGGTCTTGAATGATGTTAATTTGTATTTGTTCATTTCTCCGGTTGTTGTTGCTGTGCTGCTGTGTCCAGTACATGGGGTGTAGGCAAGCTTGGAACTTTTTTTTTTTTTTTTTTTTTTGGGGGGGGGGGGGGGGGGGGTCCTTGTTTGTTTTGTGTGCTCCTTGCCTTCATACCTGCTAGGCGATTCAGTGTCACAAGCAACATTCGTTTTGAGTTATGGGGGTGTATTTGTTTCATCATGGGAGCACGAGTTACCGTACTTGTTTGTTATTCAATAACTATCTAATAAGACACATATACATTTTCATGCCAAACACGATCTTTTATCAACAGCAACAAACAACAAAACAAAACAAAAATATGTCAGTACAAACAGCCCTTTTTTTTTTTGCTGCATAAAAGCAATGACTGCAAAAAAAAAAAAAAAAAGTGAAAAGAAGATACACATCAGTATGAGCACTAACCATCGCCAGTGTTGAGAACTGTGTGCATGCCATCGCCACTGATAGAAGATGCGCTGATGCGTTTCTCTCGACCCACCTGATAAAATACATTTTGGGTTTCACCAAAGGAAATTTTCACAAGTCAACCAACCACAACAACACGCCAGTTATACAAATGTTTGGCATACATGAGATAGGACGCCAAGCACCTATTAGCCATTCAATGTCTGATCTGAATTCTTCAATCCGATCCAAACAAACCAGTACACATGTTGAACACCATCCTCACCACGATTCCTTTCAGACTTTGATCTAAGCATGACGTGTTTCCAGGAGATGTAGGTCAAGAAGAACGTTAAGTTCACGATCCACTCTACTCCACGCCCCAGCCAACGGACAGTTACTCTAGAACCATGTCCTATGATCTAAACAAAACAATGCGGTAAAGCGCACAGAGTGCAAAGAGAGATTAATGAATAAACTTGCTGCAAGTAAAACAAAATGTGAAAAAAAAATTGATTTATACGACAACTTGTAAACGTTGTGAGCAGATTGAAATGTGTATTTACATTTTGACAGTGTCTTTATTTGACGTCTCATTGTCAAAATATATCATATTTGATTTTTAAATTTTGATCCACGGCGAAAAACGCACCATGTGCCGCTCTGTGTGGATGGCAGTGTGACTGGCAGTAAAAATACTACTACTCTACCCGCCTGATTTGACGTCATGGGTTGATGATTGTATTTTCTTTTACGTGCCCTTTCCTGCCTGATTTGACGTCGTGGTTTGATGAGTGTATTTTCCCATTACGTTTTCTATAGCTGGGCCGATTCGAACACAAGTCAACTGACAACTGCATTGGAATTTCGTAGATGTTCCACACGAATGTAGATCTTGCTATTATACTCCACGGCATTTTGATCCGTTACATGATGTCAATGCCAAATGCAAGTCTGGACTAGTCTAGCTGGTTTTCAACATTCTTTGATCAAATATTCCACAAGACCAATGAAAACATTGTTTTGAAGATTTTCCGCAAAAAACAAAACAACACAGGAATGGTCATACAGTGTGTGTGTGTGTGTGTGTGTGTGTGTGTGTGTTGATTTTGAGGGTTTTGTTGTTGTTTTGTTTGTTTTGTTTTGTGTTTGTTTCTGAGCAGAATCTTCAGATCATCTTCAAGGAATGTTCTTATTTGTGAAAAAAAGACTAGCAGTCAAGAATCATATTTCATTATTCCACACGACGTTAAGACCATGTTATGTTTTTGAATGCTCCGTTTTCACTCGGACAGACTGTGACTTGAGTATATTCCACGAACGTTATCGCCATTTTTTTTTTTACAAAGGACGTGGTGTCAGCACTAAACTCTTACCATGTACCTTTGTTCAGATGGATACACTCGTTTCAAGTGCCCCCTACAGCTGTAATGAAAACATGGTTCGCCATACGGCAACCCCACTGTACCAAACCGTAAATTGAAACGGATCCTGCGGCATGCCTTTCGTCTCCAACATATGGGCAGATTTTGACACGTCTCCTGCACCTCGCAGCTTGAATGGCTCTTCTGCTACTGAAGCAGTGCTGCTGTGGCTGTGTGCACCATAGTAGACCTAGGCCGTGCGCCTGTCCGGGAAAAAAAAAAAAAACCCTACTCCGGTTCATCTCTTTTCCACCTTACTGGCGAAGGTCAAAGCCGTGCATAGTGCACCTGGCTGACCCGTGTGATGAGAGCCGTGAGTTTGCCGATCGTGCAAACCGTACCTTCCCCGGCCCTCAGGGTGAAGTGACGAACACTACCTCTGATATTTTTTTTTATTTTTAAGCTATCATCTTTTTTTATTCCAACGTGGACGACGGAAAAAAACTCATCGCTGCCGTGAGGCTTAGATAGATCATTTATTTACACAAAAAGTGACAAGAATCAGGCCAACAGAGATATTCTCTCCGCTGCTCAGGATAACATAGCACAAGACGTGGGAGAAAATGACAACTCGTAAAAATGTTTGGGTTTTTTTTTTTTTTTTTCACCATCAAATGAACAAAGTTACAAACAAATCTTCAATCTTGGATCCGACGCTATTCAAATTAACAGAAAGTGCCAGCCACGGATATATTTGCTACAAAAAACTAAGAAAAAAAAAACATCCACATTGATTCAAAAGTCCTTGAGGGTTTTATCACTATTTGATTCGATCCCATTTTCACGTTTTCTTTGACGTTTTAAAAATAAGAAGGTTTTTAAACAGAACGGCCAGTCTTCAACTTTAGGTTCACTATTATTCATATCAACAAATGTGCTAGTATCTGTCCAGGTCTACTATTCACGCTTCAAGGACCCGGACAACTGGATGGAGCACAGCCTTGTAATGTACGGCCAAGTCCAGGTCCACTATACACCTAGCTTTAAGGCCTTTGGTCACAAACGGGAGGCAACCCGAAATGCACCAACGAAACTAACAAGTCATCCCATTCGGTGCAGCAGTGAAGTAGGACCAGGGACATTTGAACACCCCCCCCCCCCCCCCCCCCTTCCTCCCACTCCTCGCTAGCAGCCAGAATCGATCACCAGTTCAGCCACCAGGTGTGTGAGATTCAGATCAATATCGTCTAATTCTCCTGCTGAAGTTTTAGGAGCGTTCATTCAATGCCTCAAACTCTTAACTGAATTTTGAATTGAACACGTCTGCATAGATCTGTCAAGTTTGTCAATCTGAAATCGATTGAGTTATCGAAAATGACGTGCTGGTCAGTTTCATTTGACATGTGAGTTAAAACATTTTTGTTAGTGAAGGGGTCCCCCCCACCACAGAGACTGCACTCTGACGGCCACTTCAACAACTGAAGGACATGAAATCACTCTGAGACCGATCCCTACAACATGCATGACGTTTCTGTGGCGGGCTAGATGGGAAGGTTACCTTTCTTCTCTCTCTCTCTCTCTCTCTCTCTCTCTCTCTCTCTCTCTCTGACTATCGTGACTAACACATGATTTTTTTTTTTTTATTGCTGTCCCATCTTCTGTGCCACCTCAGCGGCACTGCACCCCAGCCGCTCATTCCGACACCCCCGCAACAACACCCCACCCACCCCTCTCCCCGTCCACAGCTACAGCCCGGGCACCTGCCATCCACAGGGAGCAGTCAATGTCAAGACGTCAAGAGGCAACCAACCGAAGGAGACACTGCAATGTTGCCGGGTCACAGAATAAAAAAGCGGCTTGCGAACAGTATAAAGGGCAATAATGTACCCACGCCGCTCATTCCGACACCCCGTCCACAGCTACAGGCCTGTCGGCCCCGCCGCAGCCCTGGCACCGGCAATCCACAGGGAACAGTCAATGTCAGTCGTCAAGAGGCAACCCACCGGAGGAGACACTGCACTGCTGCCGAGTCACTTCGGTGGTGTTCAGTGGCGCCTGTTCTGATTTAACATACGCAGGACACCACCTACTAAGCCCCCCTACTGACGACAATAATTGCTTAGTCGCGGAGCCGGCGTGAGTGAGCTCTCCCTCCGGAGGGCGCCACCACGTCCGTCCAACGACAGCCCCCATGGACTCGCCGATACCGGTGACCCCGACGGAAACCAAACCAAGGCCACAGACGTGGAGAGGACATCGAAATTGAGGTCACCATGAGAGCAGGGCATGAAGGGCCACAGAATTTGAGACATTTTTTTTTTTTTCATGCTGATCGATGAGAATGAGGATGATTAAGATGATGCTACGGATTTCCATTTTGGTCTGAGACTACATGACAGGGCTGTACTCTACGCTTCCTTTCATAATATCCTGG
Source organism: Conus betulinus (assembly GCA_016801955.1). NCBI lineage: Eukaryota > Metazoa > Mollusca > Gastropoda > Neogastropoda > Conidae > Conus > Conus betulinus. The sequence continues at coordinate 27,939 of JADBJO010009084.1, forward strand.
CGTCAACCAGGCCCGAGAGATACAGGCACCTGCAGTGTTGGTCAGAAATTTGAGCAACACTCTCAGAAACGCATCCATTAAGTGGATGAAACTCGACTGTGTGGTCCCAGTCTCCCAACTGAGTGGTCAGGGCAGAAAAACCCACATGACTTCTGATGGGATTCGAACCCACGACCTCCCAGCCGGGAGTCCGCGCGACGCTAACCATTTCGCCACGGCGGCTGGTTCTTCTTCATTCTCTTAATTTTCTACTTCTGTTTCCTTGGTTTTCTCTCCCTCTTTTTCTTCTTCTCCTCCTCCTCCTCCTCCTCTTGTTTTTCTTCACGAAGTTACTATTGGATGAAATTTCTCTTGTCTGCATGGAGTAAAATAGATGGTCAGCATGAATACTGAAAAAAAATCATAATAAAGAAAAATGAACCTAAAACATTTTCGAACTTTTACATTTACTAGATTCATATTAAACTGTACACAATATGATTTGTTGCAGTGACCATAAACAAGATAGTAAAATCTGACCTCTGTCCAGTACATGGTTTCCTCCACAGCGTCGTAATCCACCGCCATGGGCTGGTATAGAGGGTCATCCATAGGCACAATGTAATTGCTGACGGTTTCAACATCAAGGCGGTGAATTTTGCCTCCTACGTTGGACCCATGGATAGAACTGGTGACGAGGAAGAAGGGAGCTTGGAGATCTGTCCACAAGGTAATGATAATAATAATAATATTAAAAATGATAATGATGATAGTAATAATAATAAAAATGATAATAATAATAAGAAGAAGAAGAATGATGATGATGATGATGATGATGATGATGATGATGATGATGATAATGATGATGATGATGATGATGATGATGATGATAGTCCAAACATACAGGGGCAACCCAACATTGATTTTATGGACTGTGAACTTTTTAGTCAACAGGTTACAGTGCGTACGCTTTGAGGGAAAATATTTATCGGCAAGAACCACATTTAGTGGTGCACCTCAAGGCACCATTCTCTCCCCTATACTCTTTAGTCTTATACAAATGATTGTACTGGTTCTTCTGTCACTCCTGTCATAAAGTACTCAGATAACTCTGCGTTAGAAAACCTGTCAAATTCAGATACCATTTACTTTCAAGAGGTGGAACGTTTTTGTACATGGTGCAAAGAGAACTGTCTAGATTTGAATGTTAGTAAGACGAAGGAGATGGTACTGATTTTTCGAGAAACCCAACCCCTGTCCCTCACATGTATATCGAAAATACCAAAGTGGAACGTGTAAGTGAATATAAGTATCTGGGTACTATTTTAGATGATAAGCTGAATCTTAATGCAAATACTCAATTTATCTACAAAAATGCCCATCTAGAATGTGCTGTCTTCAGAAACGTTGGTCTCTTGCTGTTAAAAAGGACATCTTAAACAATTATGTTTTATCGTTGTTTTGAAGAATCAGTGCTGTCTTTTTGGCTTTTTATGCTGGTTTGGAAATCTTACTGTGAAAAACAATAAACATTTTAAACAGAGTCGTGCATACATGTGGACAGATTATTGGTTAAAAAAAAAGAAAACAAACAAAAACAAGGATAGTTAGATAAAATGTATGAACGTCGTGTCACACAAAAAGCGGTGAACATTGCTGCCGGCAGTTCTCATGTTCTTCCCAAAGACTGCAATGTTCTACAATCTGTACGACGATTCCAAATGCCAAAATTCAAAACAAATAGAACTAAAAACAGTTTCGCTCCCCATTCCATCATACTCCTGAATCAGAACTGAACTTTTAGTAAAACCCGGTTCAGAAAGCTTGTTTTTTTTTATATATATATGGGGGGGGGTGGGAGGTGTGGCTGGGTGGGTGGGTGGGAGGATGGTTGGGGGTGGATAGGTGGATGTGATTTGTGATTTGTTAAATAAAGATCCATAGACATGTTTGTATGGTCACTCTTAATTTCTCTTTGGAGATAACAAAGTGTTTTTGACTTGACTGGAGTAGTGGTAATGATGATGATGATGATGATGATGATGATGATGATGATGATGATGATGATGATGATGAGATGATGAAAAACATCATTCAAGAATGATATACCCTGCGTGCTTGTTGTCCATATCAACCCAGATCACGATATCTTCTGTTGTAGCGATTTTACTTCCACCTGCATCTGAATTTCTGCGTTGGCTTTTGCCCCCTGACCATTCACATTCGTCTTCCAACCTCTGGTGCTACGATATGGCAGTATGGTAGACGTGCATGAAATGTTCATAGCAGTTTTTTTTTTCTTGTGTAAAGGAATTTTCTTCAGGTCTGTGTGTGTGTGTGTTTTTCTGTTTTTCTTACCTATGTTTGGTAGACGTGCACGAAATGCTCATGGCGTTTTTGTTTTCATCATGTAAAGGAATTTTCTTCAGGTCTGTATTTTGTTTGTTGTTTGTCTTATCCGTGCCGTTTTTTTTAACGTCGTACACGAGAGCCTTTCATTTCATTGGCTGCCGCAGACAGTGGATACTGGGGATTATTAACTGATTTAAAGTATGCATTTACCTGCTACGTTTGTATCTGACGTTCATTGGGTAAAACAGGTAACACAGTTTCAGTTGGTGTGTGATGAAGACACAGAACAGACAGAAGGAGATACGGAAAGAGGAACAAACGGCCGGGGATGGAGAAAGAACAACAAACGGCCAGGGATAGGAAAAGAGGAACAAACGGCCAGGGATAGGGAAAGAGGAACAAACGGCCAGGGATAGGAAAAGAGGAACAAACGGCCAGGGATAGGGAAAGAGGAACAAACGGCCAGGGATAGGGGGGAAAGAACAACAAACGGACAGGGATAGGGATAGGAAAAGCCAGGGATAGGGAAAGAGGAACAAACGGCCAGGGATAGGGAAAGAGGAACAAAACGGCCAGGGATAGGGAAAGAGGAACAAAACGGGGCCAGGGATAGAGGAAAGAGAACAAAACGGGGCCATCATGAGAAAAGAGACAAAACGGAAAGCTAGGGACACAAAGAGACACTGAATATATATATATATAAATCGTACCGACCTGCGGTAAATATCGCTCTGAAGCCACGCCTGGTTGTACTGTCATCGGATATAAACTGGATCCACATCTGATTGCCGAAAGTTCTCCTGGTTTGGGGAAGCGACGTGCCGCAGAATTCATCAATCAGAGGGGATGTTTGCATCTCCATCCCGAATCTGCAAGTTGATACACAGGCACGTAAAGCGCATCTTGAAATACGCCTACAGAATGCGTACATAGTTTCTGTATCTTATACAATAATGTAAATGGCGATGACGAGTGATAAAAACAATGACAATGAAACTGATAATGATAGTAATGATAATGCTGCTGCTGCTGCCGCTGTCATTACTGCTACTGCTGATACACACACACACACACACACACACACACACACACACACACACACACACACACACACACACACATGCAAACACGCATGATCGCACGCGCGCACGTCACTCACTCACTCACTCACACACACACACACACACACACACACACACACACACACACACACACACACACACACACACACACACACACACACACTGACATTTAAAAATCTAATAATAATTATTGAGAAACAAAAATAATAAAGTAACATCTGATTGAAAAATGGTAAAGGAAACTTAACAGGGAAACATTTAACATTCATAAGTAAAATAAACAAAATCAGAAAGTATAACAATAAAACAAATCACATCTTAAATGTACTGAAAATTAAATCCCCCCACACCTCTCTCTCTCTCTCTCTCTCTCTCTCTCTCTCTCTCTCTCTCTCTCTCTCTCTCTCTCTCTCTCTCTCTCGCACGCGCGCGCGCGCGCGCACACACAGCACATACAAAAGCTTCATAAATGGAATAATGCAGCCTAGCACACGTGAGAGTCGGACAGCTATGTTATGAAAGAAACTCTTTGGTCTACGTGTACATCAGACCACTAAACCAAAAAGAAACAAGCAGAAAAAAAAAACAAAAACTGAAACAATTCCGATAGAAAAATCTACCGAGTGGATGAGACTTTATCAGATGTACAGCTAAATTGGATAGACCCGTTTTCTGGGTTGGGACAAAAAAAAACCCTACTAATCAGTGTTAAAGGTAGATTTTTCAATAAAATTGTGTTATGAAGACATTGAAAATACGCTTTTGTCATGGAGCATTCAAGTAAAAAATGAGATACATTAAAATTTTTGACGACAGACACACAAAGGAGATGGTTCTAAAACACACACACACACACACACACACACACACACACACACACACACACACACACGCACACACATACACACACACACGCACGCACGCACGCACGCACTCACGCGCACGCACACACACACACACACACACACACACACACACACACACACACACACACACACACACACACACACACGTGGACAACTGACATAGGATGACTACACAGATCATGCTGTTACGCGTGCGAGTCTTCCAACACAAACACAAACCGGGACGAAATCGTAACATCGGCCATCGCAGTGCCCGCCATTCTGCTTAGTTTCTCACTCCCAGAAGTAGAACAGAGATCGCCCTTTAAGCTAGTGATACTGCAGAACTGGTGTGTATTTCCAAGTTTCCAGAGTGGTCAAGTCTGAAAGTAATCTTTAGGGCACCATCTGCAATAACTAGCTTGTGTGGTTAGTGATGTCGATGATTTGATCACATCAGAAACACAGTGCAGTTATGGAAAAGTGTATGTATGTATGTACGTGGGGGGGGGGGGGGGGGGGAGGGTTAGGTGGTGATGGGGTGTCAGGCCTCTCTCATTCCCATCCAGAGTTAATGAGTATGTCATCATCTTACATGAAAAGACTGAAACTTCACAAGCTACAAATTTCTCCAGCTCTATGAACACATGTCTAACTTTTACTCAAATCTCCCGACACGCCCTGCAGGTGTCTGTATCTCTCAGGCCTGGTTGATGCCAGCAGTTACACATACTGAACACCACCAAAAAGTGATTTCCACAGAAGTGCTGCACCTTCTCTGGTGGATTATCCTATGAAATGATATTGCTAGCTGTGTGTGGACCAGTTACTTTGTGGCAGACCGAGTGTGAGCGAGGGATCGTGTATGGTGGAACCAAACAGCAGCATGTAAGAAACAACTACGGAAATGACACTGTAGGAAAGACTAGGGGACAAACATAAAATTCCAACAAACTAATTTTTTTCCGACGAAAATAGCGATTAAACTGCCCTAAAATTATTAAACACAAACAAACAAACAAACAAAACCCAAAGACAGGGACAAATAACATAAAGTAAAATGAAGTTAATTAAAATCGAAAAAAAAAAAAAAAAAAAAAAAGAACAACCGCCGCAGTCACTTAACGTCACAGATTAGTAACGGTTTCTGGCATAGAGGGGCTGTCTAGCTTAGCGATAAGCGTGCAGTAAAGCGCTGAACATTACTTACCGGTTAAATACAAGTCAAAGATTGTGTTTCATCACCACGTTTCAGGTATACCTCGAGCAGCTGTCTATATCCGTCGATTAGACTCGACTGATCTTTTAGATCAATACATGTTAGTGGTAGTAACTGCTCTTGCATTCATTTATTAATTAACTAAATTATTTACTTACTTGTTTATTTATCTTTTTTTTAGTCATTTGTTTTTATCAATTATTCATTCATTCATTTATGAATTTATTTACTTATTATTCATTATTCATTTATTTATCTATTTACTGTCTTGAGGGGGGGAAAAACTTATAACTCAGTGTCTTTCAAGTTGGAACGTGTAATACATAATCATAAAAATAAACAGGCTACTTGCATGTGCAAGCATTTTTGAATCTCAAGTTTCAGCCATTAATAGAGTTGAGGTGACGTGAGGATGAATTCATGCTATCACAATTTACTGTGAAGCATGCCTTTTCTGCCATGCTTTCTGAAAACGTATGGTATGGCGATTTTTGATATAATCTAGAATACGTAAATTATCATACCTTTACTGCTACGAATCGAAAAGCCAAACCATCTTAAGCGTAAAAAGACTAGGAAACAACATACAGGCTGGTATACACGTCTTGGTAAAAAAAATAAATAAATAAATATACATCAATCATCAATTAATCAATCGATCAAAAATGAATCAATCTACCAAAATGATGAACTGAAAATATATTAAAAACAAAACAAAAAAAACAAACAAACAAAAAACAAAAAAACAAAACCGAAATAAACTCACCTCTACGTAGTCATAATCGCAACTGCTGTCAGGTTCAAGGTCAAAGTCAGTAAAGTTTCAGGTGATCTGATAGCCGGCGGGCGCCGTGATGACGTAAACACAATTCAGATCATTGGTGTAGTTGCTGGGGAAGTTAGGAGACTGGACAGTGCCAGACAGGGCTGTCGTGGTCCATCCACATCCTGGGCAAATACGATCAGACAGTCCACCGAGCAATCACCATTGGGAACGAGGATTATATCACTACCGACTGGGGAATGACACAATGTATGTAATGAGGTCAACCGGTCAATCTCTTCACAATCCGTCCTTTTTCTGCAAAGAATGAATCGTTGAAGATATGTATGGCCGTTCACTCTTTAGGGTAACCCATGTAGCAAAGATGCGCATTTAACTTTTACACACATGCTCGCGCACGCATGCACGCACGCACACACACACACACACACACACACACACACACACACACACACACACACACACACACACACACACACACACACACACACACACACATGCACGCACACACACGCGCGCGCTGAGAGAGAGAGAGAGAGAGATAGAGAGCAGGTAAAGTTTTTCCTGAACAAGAATTTTCTATAGAACTTGGCCATAAACGTGTGCCACGTGCCGGTTATTCTGCCGGTGACCTACGTGTGGAAGTCTAAGGTCACTTACTGTTCCAAAATGTACTGGAAATGGTATGTAGAATATCCATGTGTGGTGATGGATCATGCCGCGTCACAATGTTCGTACTGTCCATGTTAAAAACTATAAAGTGTGGGTAGTGACAAAAGATGGTCTAAATGTGAAAGATGTCCCTGCGTTTATTGACGAAAAGGTCTGCATAGCTCAAAACACGCCTCGAGTGACAGGTCAAAAACAGCCGACAAGACTTGAATCTTCCACAATCCAAGACCAACCAGTGTGTCCCTCTTCTTTCCTACAAAACTGTCAAAGATTATAGAGTCATTTGGACATTAAAAGCTGTGAGAGAAAAAAAAAAAAATGCGTCGACATATTGACATATCGAAATACGCGTTGATGGCAGAATCGTAATATAACTGATATATTGACATCCTTCAGTCTGATACAACTGGGCTGTGCTATGGGCGCCAGTCATTCTCCCTAATTCATGGTCCCCGGGTTAAAAACAAATGAAAAAAAGTGATGAAACATAACGGAGCCACAAAAATGCATATTCAAGCGACAAGCGCAAACAGACACCGCAGAACGAACAGCTAGAGGGCGCTGTGGACGGTGATTATAGTTTCAGAAACTTAGTCACCGGGTTACAGCATGACTGGCAGGTCATAAATCCTACCCAAAGAAAGACTTGTCGATTTTTCTGACCAAAGACAGATGAAGAGGCTACAAAGGCAGGAAGACTGTGGACAACAGGAAAGCTGAAGCAGAGTCAAGGACAGTCACAGTAAAGAGGAAATCCCTAGTAGAGAATTTCTGGAAGCATGAAAATACAATCTGGACTGAAAGATCCCACAACTCTACCAAAGGAAGAGACAATTTGGACTGAAAGATCCCACAAATCTGCCCAAGGAAGATACAATTTGGACTGAAAGATCCCCCACATCTGTCAAAGGAAGAGACAATTTGGACTGAAAGATCCCCCAAATCTGCCCGAGGAAGGTATAATTTGGACTGAACGATCCCCCACATCTATCAAAGGAAGATACAATGTGGACTGAAAGATGGTTTTATCTGAAAGATCCCCCAAATCTGCCTATCAAGACACAAGTTGACTGAAAGATACCCACAATCCGCCAAAAGAAGAATCAATTTTGACTAAAAGATCCCCCAAATCTGCTGAATGAAGCTATGATTTTAAGATCCCCCGAATCTGCTGAATGAAGCTGTGATTTTAACTGAAAGATCCCAAGAAGCTGCCAGATGAAGATACACTTTTAATCATCATCATCATCATCATCATATTATATTATTATCATTACTATCATAATCCTCATCAATATCATCATTATTATTATCATTATTATTGTTATCATCATCATCATTATAATTATCGTTATTATTATTATTATTATTACCTCTGTTATTAGTATCATCATCATCATCATCATTATTCTTCTTCTTCTAATTGGTCTCGTTGTTGTTTTAATTTATTACTTTATTAATTTGTTTATCACTAGAACTATTACTCATTCAATTCATGCGGCAAACGTTTGCGTGAGGTGAGCCCCAAACTGTAGCCACACGAGGTACAGACCTGTTTTCAACGAATTATAGCCAGTCTCGGGAAGAAGAGACCTTTAAGAGATAAAAGAAAAACCCACCTACATCAATGTAAAACAGTAGGCTGCTGTTTAGCAGCAACAAAGGCTCATCACACTGTCATCACCCTTCCCAAGGTATTCGTATGTCTAAGAGGCGTAAGGGGTTTACAAGGGTAGTAGCCTATACTGATGCCTTTTTTTTTCATTCTAGTCCCCATCTATAAAGACTGTAACATGATGCATGCATGCATTGACAAGTTCTTGAGCCAGTTGGGATATCTGATCAGTAAGAAACAAAGTTGTGGGGCCTGCCTAATCCATGATCATCATTCTTGACGTTGAATTTAACACCACACGCAGCATGTTATCCTTAGACAAAGGCAAATTCCATCGGCTTCATCTAGCTAGCAGCGTTTGCACGATTTTAGCATGATTGTTAATTTGGGCATATCAGGCGATCCGAGAAAAGAAGGTCGGGTTTTTTTTTTTTTTTTTTTTTGTTTGGTGGGGTTTTTTTTGGCGCTTATTGGGTACCCTGAAGTTTCTAAACAACCACAACCAAACAAACATCAACCCACTTAAGTGAAAAAAAGAAAAAAAGTGTTATAAAAACCCAACTATTAAATGACTTTCAAAGTGATGTTCAATGACAGCTTTCTTCCTAACGTGTGTTTCATGGCACAGCGTGGTAAATCGACAGTGAAGGAGTGACTGTACATGCTGAGCACTGAATGCAGTAGCCAGAGCTTTCTGGCAGGGCGAGTGGAATCATACAGGGTTTACCTCTGGCCTACTTGCAGCGTCCACTTTCCATGTCGGTTTAAACAACTATGTGTGGAACTGCGGGGTCAGGAGACTTGGAGGCATCTACGGGAGGAAATAACAGTGATGATGCATACCAACAACAGAGTCACAAATCTGATGGTTAACAAAACGATGCAGTAGAAACGAGTATATAACCTGTCTGTGGCGAACAATTGGCGTGGGTCGTGCGCGCGTAACAGGATCTTTCAGAGGAAATCTGAACTAAGGCAGAGAACTGTGAACGGTAAATAACGGACAAGTAGGGT
>JADBJO010009084.1:42500-45000 GCA_016801955.1 Conus betulinus
CTACAAGGAAAATTGCGTCACGGTAAATGCGTGACGCCTTTCGTTCTATCGGTCTACCTCCCTTCCCCCCCCTCTCAACCTTCCCTCCCCATGCTGTGCGATACTACGCAGCATGGGATGTGCGTTCACACATTAGCCCGTCTCACCCCCCCCCCTCTACCCCGCGACACAAAGGCATGTTGCCGCGCTCTCCCCCCCACCCCACCACCACCACCCCCCCCCCCCCCCCCCCCTCCACCTGAGCCACGGGCGGCCGTAATTGACACAAAGGCCATCACCCCCCCCCCGCGATCCCCGTGCTCGCAGACACCTACGCGGACGCATAAATTATCCCGTGCCGATTAGGTTCAAACAATTCCCGAGGCGATTGGTGACAAGACTAAATCCCTCCCCCTCTCACCCCTGATCGCTAAATGACAGGTTGTCAAAACTTGATTCGGCATGTGAGAGATTCGTATACCAGGCACACACAGGCGCAACTTCACTGACCCCTCAGGACTAATCTTAAATAAATGTCAGCGAACCGCCCAGAGAAACGAAAACTGGGACAAACGAGTCACAAGACAACACACAACGCGTTTCGACCTCTTAGGTCTTCCTCAGGTGAAATAAAGGTGAAATAAAGACGGACAAAATAACGAAAATGCACTTAGCTTTGATCGCTTCAGATTGCTTCTGAGTTCAGCGCAAGCACTGCCTGTAGTCAAGAACGGAGGAAGACAAAGGGACAGAGAAGGCCTAGTAAAACTCTTGGTAAACTCTTTGATCTCAAGTCATTCACTGTTCATTCCCAGGAAAAGTGAGTTGGAACTCTGTTTTACATGTTTGAATCTATGTATTGATTTTATGTATGCTGTGTGTGTTAACACTGTAACTTTGTACAAATGCTTAGCAACATTTATCAACTGATGAATGACTATTGTGTGTAGTAGTTTGCTTGCCATCATATGGCAAAAGCTCTCTCCCAGTGGTTTTGATTCTTTGTTAATAATCTGACCACTGCTCTTTGTGTTCACCCTGACTTTTGTCAGTATGCAACTCTGTCTGTTAAGATAATAATATTCAATGATTAATTTTGATCAGGAAAACTATGCCTGTGCTAGGTAAAAACTGCTACTCTGATTTATAAATACTGGTGATGATTGGAATGATTTGTAGTGTATGACTTTAAGTCTACACAACATGTGTACTTGGACTAAGCATAGCCCAAGTCAGTGTGATTAATTCATATGAAACAAGGAAGAGTTGTTTAACTAAAACTGTAACATTGTATTACTGTCTCCTACCCTTTTGTAAGCTTAACTTAGCCTTTAAAAAAAAGTGGAGGTTAATAGTTATAGCAGAAACTCTACCATAGAGAGAAACTTTGCTGGCTGAGTCTCACACCCCCTCTCTGAAGAAGAGGAAAAGGGTAAATGTGTGCACTCGACAAACCAGCCATCAGATTCTCATCTACAGATCAAGTTCTCTTTATCGCAGAACTGGGATCCTGGTCACGCTGCACACTGCGGTTGAACCAGCAGCTGGGACTTCACCAGAAACCATGTACAGGGTGACACCAGACAACAAATCTACACCAGTAGGGCAGTCACCAGCCACAGGAGAGATCAACTACTCTCTCCGAAGCAAAGCTAAGTTTGCTTACCACCTGGACTCAAACCCATCCGACCCTTTACCCTCACTTTATGATGATGAAACAGTGAGAACCTGTCTATGAGTACCACTCTGGCTACAATACTGGGTATTCGCAAGTGGGGTGGATGTATAATAACCATATACATTCAGTGTAACTTAGACAGAACCCCTGTATGCCAACTTAAGTTTGCTGCACAGAGTGCAAGTGAGTAAAGTAGGAGTGAGGAAGGGCCCCTCATTGTGGTAGTCCAATGAGAACTGAAATTCAGTCTATGGAAGTGACGTTCCATTTCTTATCTATGTTTAAGTAATAAAAGTTGATGTGATGTGAACGTGCACTTAACTTGTGTCAGTTCCCTGTTGTTCAATCGAATGTTGAATGTTTGAACTTCTCTCTTCAATTCTGTATCTCGGAGCTATAAGTACTTTTAATAAGAGTACAGGCCTAAGGAAAACTATCTCAGAGCCATTCTTCTGTATTTTATCAATACCTGGAACAAATAAAAAATTCTTTGATGACTAGTACCGGAGAGTTGCTCCTTCCACCACTAGTAAGAGAGAGGGTGTAGGTGAAATGTGAGATAATTCTCATAGAGAGAAATTATTCCAAGTCCTTCCCCTAGAGGACCCACCTACCACTCATATCCATCTCGTCACAAGTGTCACGTTGGTACCAGTTGAGGTACCATGTCTACGGCTTTGGTTTGATTCCGTATGGCAAATTCATGGGGGCTGTCGCTGGACGGACGTGGTGCCGAGCTCACTCACGCTGGCTCTGCGTCCAAGCAAGTCTCGTCATCACTAGGGGGCTTAGTAGGTGGTACCCTGCGTTTGTTGGATCAGAACAGCCGCCGCTGAACACCAC
>JADBJO010009084.1:55000-58941 GCA_016801955.1 Conus betulinus
AGTTTGCCACACTTGGCTGGTCAACAGTTGCTACACTTGGCTGGTCTACAGTTGCCACACTTGGTTGTTTTCACTTGGGCAGAGGAGGATGGTGGGGAGACCGTGTGACAGGTGCTGGCTGTGACTGTTTCTGCTCGGCTCGCTGTGGTCTGTCACGTTATCGAAGGTGAGCGGATCGCTTTACTCTCGTTGATAGTTAGGCAGCGTTGAGGAACGATGATTATGATGATAATGCTGCAGCAGCTGCTGCTGCCGCGTGTGTGTGTGTGTGTGTGTGTGTGTGTGTGTGTGTGTTGCGCGCGCGCGTGTGTGTGTGTGTGTTTGTGTGTGTGTGTGTGTGTGTGTGTTGTGACATACGTGTGTGTGTGTGTGGTATGTGTGTGTGTGTGTGTGTGTGTGTTGTGTGTGTGTGTTGTGTGTTTGCACGACTGTGTGCGTGCGTACGCAGTGTAAATGCATGAGCGTATGTGCATATGCGCGCGCGCGCGCGTGTGTGTGTGTGTGTATGTGTGTGTTCGTAAGGGTGCTGTGTGTGTGTGTGTGTGCGCATGCGTACGTGTGTGTGTGTGTGTTGGGGGGGGGGGGGGGGGGGCATGCTTCAGTCTGTTACATTTTTAAACTTTTCTTTCTTGATTTATCGATTAATTTATAGATATGTACACTTCCTGCACACCAACAGATCAAATACGCGTCAAAACAAATTCTAGTCCCGTCCGCTTGTGATTTTTAATACAATCTCATTCGTAGAGGGATTTTTGGCGAACAACATTAATTGATCATATATCGTACGTCTATTCCATTCGTTTGTTGTAACTAGTAGTTATAAGCGTTCCTTCTCTATTCACTTCTAATGTGTTGTTTATTTTTCTTCTTTGACTGATATATAGAGCCTATATATAATGTTATATAGAGCCTGTCCGTCTTAACTTGGTATTTTCTTAAGGAAGCATGGTCTATACTGCGTGTGTGTGCGCGCAGCAACTTCCGAGGACTTTTCGCTAGGGAAGAGCAGAGATACTTCAGCAACAGACGGGGCAAACCTTGTGGGTCGATGACTTCACAGGGCTTTTGCAAAGGTCTCCATTTGGCTCGCTTTGGACCCAGACCGTTTTTGCTTTTGGTTGAATGAATGTCAACACCGTGCACTTTTTTTTGTTTGTTGTTAAAGAGTATTGCCACATACATACAGACACACACAAAAGAGAAACACACACACTCACACGCGCGCGCGCGCGCGCATACACACGCGTATGCGTTTCACACATATCGGTGCGGACACACACACACACACACACACACACACACACACACACACACATACATACATACACACACGCGCGCGCACGCACGCACACACGCACGCACGCACGCACACACACACACACACACACACACACACACACACACACACACACACACACACGAGAGGACGAGAGAGGGAGAGAGGAGGGAGGGGAGGGAGGAGAGAGAGCATGACAGTGACAATGACTACGATTCTGTATTTTACAACGGTAAAACTGCTGGCTTAGTTGATACTTATCTACTATTTTACTATATACATCAGATTCTTCGCGACCTGGAAGCCAGTCATGAGGGCGGCACTAGGACCGTGCACATACTGCACGACCCTCGAGGCACACACTCCACTCGCTGACCGGAGAGTTTTGTCATCAACAGTCGTCACGATGTGTCCTGCTCAAGATTTCCATCCTTCCCCCCCCCCCCCCCCCCCCCCCCCCCACACACACACACACACCCGTCCGCTTTCAGACCGGGACAGTCCTCCTTGTTTGCGCGTGCAAGGTCAGTCAGTGTGTTGGTAGATAGTGATTTTTTTTTTTTTTTTTTTTAACGAGCCACGATCGGTGTTTTGGGATGTTTCGTTTTGCTCGTCAGATTAGTTCGGCAAAGTTTAATCGTTTGTTTTGTTTGTTGTTTGTTTGCTTGCTTGCTTTTCCCCCCCAGAGTAATTCCTCGTCAGCAGTAGCAGTGTTTTCTTCCTTCTCATCTGTAGGTGTGTGTGTGGGGGGGGGGGGGGGGGGGGGCTGAGCGGGGGTTGGTGGTGGTAAATCTGTGTGCAGACTACTGCACGTTCTTGGTTGTGGTCGCCCCGCTAACAGTGTCAACATGACTTTTAGCGTTGCCCGACAGCATCATCATCATCATCATCATCATCGGTAACATTCCCCACTACCGTCTTCACAGCCTCTGTTAGCCAGTCTACCACGTCACCTGTGTTCTGTGCTGTACGTACAGGCTGGTGTTCGGTTGGTGCTGAACCTAAATGGGCGCTGAAAGTGCTGTATTAAAAGTCTGCGGCGGGGGAAGGGGGGAGGGGGGGGTCCTTTGTGTATGTGATGTTAACTGAGAATGGGGGTGCGCGGAAGAAGAACACCACAGAGGCCAGAAGAAGACCTTGCATGCCATTTGATGTCGTGCTGTTGAATTTCTATGTGCCTTGGCTCATCTCCTTTTTCCCGACGTCTGTGAAGGACACTTCGGTCGGAAAACATTGTCACGCTGCAGAGAGGCGAGAAGAAGACTTGCATGCCATTTGATGTTGTGCTATTGTCTTCTTCTGCTTCTGCTTCTTCTTCTTCTTCTGTATACGCAGGCTGACACTCCTGCGGACACTCCCTGTATGGACAGGCAGGTATTAATCCCATCTGCCCAACAAAGGGAGTGGAGTTTTGTGTGTATGACCATGTTTCATCCCGCCATTAAGGCAGCCATACTCCAGCTTCGGGGAAGTTGTGCTGTTGAATTTCTATGTGCCTTGGCTCGTTTCCTTTCTCTCGATGTCTGTGAAGGACACTTCTGTCGGAACACGAGACTGTCACGATGAGCGAGGTGTGTGACTGGCTCGCCACTTGTAAAAGTCGAAGCAGAACAGGTGGGTGTTGGGTGGTGTCTCTGCCATTGTGTTTTGAAAGAAGACAGTGACATTTCTTTCCTTTTAAGTGTGTTCAGCAGAAGACCCTTTGATTATAGGAAGCGGGAAAACAAACAAACAAACAAAAACAAAAACCACTGGCATGTTGAAACAACTGGTTTGTGAAATATCACTTTTCTCCTCCGCCGTTTTAAGGCCGTCTTGCTGGCGCCATGCAAGGGAGGCTACCGAACTGAGAGAGAGAGAGAGAGAGAGAGAGAGAGAGAGACAGACAGACAGACAGATTTCAGTAATGATAGTGACTGGCATTTATCATATGTACCTTCTTACTTATGGATCTAGGAGCTTCAAGTTCGCAAAGATTCGCTCTCACACACAAATGCATACTCAAGGGCTCTGTTCGTAATCGTCATACAAATGGACACGAGAACAAAGCACACAAATCAGTAGGAAGATTCTGGATCTGGACAAACTGTTTGAAAAAGAAAAAAAAATATGTTTTAAAGGTGGGTTTGTAAGATGCTACAGAATGTGGAATGTCCAATGTTGAATAGAAGGGAGTTCCAGATTTGAAGACCATAGACAGAGAAGGAACAGAAACAAGAAGACTTACTTAAGAAATGGCTTGCCTAAGGAATCGTGATCAGAGAGAGAGAGAGAGAGAGAAGAAGAAGAAGAAGAAGAAGAAGAAAAGGAGGAGGAGGGGGAGGAGGAGGAGAAAGAGGAGGAAGAGATGAAGAAGAAGAAGAAGAAAATGGAAAAAAAAAGAGGAGGAGGAGAAGGAGACAGAGAAGAAGAAGAAGAAGAAGAGGAAGGAGGAGGAGGAGCAGAAGAAGAAGAGGAGGAGGAGGAGGAACAACACAGGACCCGGCACTGTGCCTCGGAGAACACCAAAAGATGGAGGATCTGACCAAAAAAAAAAAAAAAAAAAAAAAAAAAAAACGATCAAAAGAGACCTAACGGGCATGGTTACCCAAGTATGACTGAAAGCACTGCTGTCAACGACAGCCAACGACAGTTCAAGCCTAGAAAGAACACAGTGATGGAC
>JADBJO010009084.1:73330-87765 GCA_016801955.1 Conus betulinus
TTTTCATCATCATCATCATCATCATCATCATCATCATCATCATTACCACTAGTCAAGTCAAGTCAAGAACACTTTGTTATCTCCAAAGAGAAATTAAGAGTGGCCATACAAACATGTCTATGGATCTTTATTTAACAAATCACAAATCACATCCACCTATCCACCCCCAACCATCCTCTCCACCCACCCACCCACCTATGTGTATATAAAGAAAACAAGCTTTCTGAACCGGATTTTACTAAAAGTTCAGTTTGATTCAGGAGTTTGATGGAATTGGGAACGAAACTGTTTTTAGTTCTATTTGTTTTGAATTTTGGCATTTGGAATCGTCGTACAGATTGTATAACATTGCAGTTTTTGGAAAGAACATGAGAAC
The DNA here is from genome assembly GCA_016801955.1 of Conus betulinus. Lineage (NCBI taxonomy): Eukaryota > Metazoa > Mollusca > Gastropoda > Neogastropoda > Conidae > Conus > Conus betulinus. Next base: position 73,707 of record JADBJO010009084.1, read on the forward strand.
TGCCGGCAGCAATGTTCACAGCTTTTTGTGTGACACGACATTCATACATTTTTATCTAACTGTCCTTTTTTTAAAACTAATAATCTGTCCACATGTATGCACGACCCTGTTTTTAAAAATGTTATTGTTTTTCACAGTAAGATTTCCAAACCAGCATAAAAAGCCAAAGGACAGCACTGATTCTACAAAACAACAATAAAACACAATTATTTAAGATGTCCTTTTTAACAGCAAGAGACCAAAGTTTCTGAAGACAGCATATTCTAGATTAGCATTCTTGTAGAATAAAAGAGTATTTGCATTAAAATTCAGCTTATCATCTAAAATAGTACCCAGATACTTATATTCATTTACACGTTCCACTTGGGTGTTTTCGATATACATGTGAGGGACAGGGCTGGGTTTCTTCGAAAATCAATTGCCATCTCCTTCGTGTTACCAACATTCAAATCTGGACAGTTCTCTTTGCACCATGTACAAAAACGTTCCACCTCTTGAAAGTAAATGGCATCTGAATTTGACAGGTTTTCTAAAGCAGAGTTATCTGAGTACTTTATGACAGGAGTGACAGAAGAACCAGTACAATCATTTGTATAAAGAGTAAAGAGTACAGGGGAGACAATGGTGCCTTGAGGTACACCACTAAATGTGGTTCTTGCCGATAAATATTTTTCCTCAAAGCGTACGCACTGTAACGTGTTGACTAAAAAGTTCACAGTCCATAAAATCAATGTGGGTTGCCCTGTAATGTTTGGACTATCATCATCATCATCATCATCATCATCATCATCATCATCATCATTCTTCTTCTTCTTATTATTATTATCATTTTTATTATTATTACTATCATCATTATCATTTTTAATATTATTATTATTGTCATTACCTTGTGGACAGATCTCCAAGCTCCCTTCTTCCTCGTCGCCAGTTCTATCCATGGGTCCAACGTAGGAGGCAAAATTCACCGCCTTGATGTTTGAAACCGTCAGCAATTACATTGTGCCTATGGATGACCCTCTATACCAGCCCATGGCGGTGGATTACGACGCTGTGGAGGAAACCATCTACTGGACAGAGGTCAGATTTTACTATCTTGTTTATGGTCACTGCAACAAATCATATTGTGTACAGTTTAATATGAATCTAGTAAATGTAAAAGTTCGAAAATGTTTAGGTTCATTTTTCTTTATTATGATTTTTTTCAGTATTCATGCTGACCATCTATTTTACTCCATGCAGACAAGAGAAATTTCATCCAATAGTAACTTCGTGAAGAAAAACAAGAGGAGAAGGAGGAGGAGGAGAAGAGAAAAAAAGAGGGAGAGAAAACCAAGGAAACAGAAGTAGAAAATTAAGAGAATGAAGAAGAACCAGCCGCCGTGGCGAAATGGTTAGCGTCGCGGACTCCCGGCTGGGAGGTCGTGGGTTCGAATCCCATCAGAAGTCATGTGGGTTTTTCTGCCCTGACCGGCTCCTACCCTGAGTTGAGTTGCTGCGGACTCAGTTGGGAAAGACTGGGACCACACAGTCGAGTTTCATCCACTTAATGGATGCGTTTCTGAGAGTGTTGCTCAAATTTCTTGACCAGCGCTGCAGGTGCCTGTTTCTCTCGGGCCTGGTTGACGCCAGGATATATATTATGAAAGGAAGCGTAGAGTACAGTCCTGTCAGACCAAAATGGAAATCCGTAGCATCATCTTAATCATCCTCATTGTCATCGATCAGCATGAAAAAAAAATGTATCAAATTCTGTGGCCCTTCATGCCCTGCTCTCATGGTGACCTCAATTTTGATGTCCTCTCCACGTCTGTGGCCTTGGTTTGGTTCCGTCGGGGTCACCGGCATCGGCGAGTCCATGGGGGCTGTCGTTGGACGGACGTGGTGGCGCCCTCGGAGGGAGAGCTCACTCACGCCGGCTCCGCGACTAAGCAATTATTGTCGTCAGTAGGGGGCTTAGTAGGTGGTGTCCTGCGTATGTTAAATCAGAACAGGCGCCACTGAACACCACCGAAGTGACTCGGCAGCAGTGCAGTTTCTCCTCCGGTGGGTTGCCTCTTGACGACTTGACATTGACTGTTCCCTGTGGATTGCCGGTGCCGGGGCTGCGGCGGGGACCAGCCGGGCTGTGGCTGTGGAAGGGTGGTGTCGGAATGAGCGGCGTGGGTACACTGCCTCTGAGGTGGCGCAGAGGTTGGGACAGAAAAAAAAAAAATGAAGAAGAATGAGAAAAACGAAAAACAGAAGCAAAACAAACAGAGAAACAAAGAATACAAAAAAAAAGAAAAAAAGAAGAAAAAGAAAACAACATCAACAACAACAACAAAAGAAAAACCCCCAAGACAACAACAAATTACAGTGAAGCATAAAGGTATGTGGTCATTGATGGTGATTACTTTGAATAGTTCTTATTTTTAGTGAGAAGTGAACAGCTCAAAACCAAATTCAGTTAAATTAGCGATTATTGCCCTTTTTATACTGTTCGCAAGCCGCTTTTTTATTCTGTGACCCGGCAACATTGCAGTGTCTCCTTCGGTTGGTTGCCTCTTGACGTCTTGACATTGACTGCTCCCTGTGGATGGCAGGTGCCCGGGCTGTAGCTGTGGACGGGGAGAGGGGTGGGTGGGTGGGTGGGTGGGGTGTTGCGGGGGTGTCGGAATGAGCGGCTGGGGTGCAGTGCCGCTGAGGTGGCACAGAAGATGGGACAGCAATAAAAAAAAAATCATGTGTTAGTCACGATAGTCAAGAGAGAGAGAGAGAGAGAGAGAGAGAGAGAGAGAGAGAAAAAGAAGGTAACCTTCCCATCTAGCCCACCACAGAAACGTCATGCATGTTGAGGGGATCGGTCTTAGAGTGATTTCAGGTCCTTCAGTTGTTGAAGTGGCTGTCAGAGTGTAGTGTCTGTGGTGGGGGACCCCTTCACTAACAAAACTGTTTAACTCACACGTCAAATGAAACTGACCAGCACGTCATTTTCGATAACTCAATCGATTTAAGATTGACAAACCTTGACAGATCTTCGCAAACGTGTTAAATTCAAAATTCAGTTAAGAGTTTGAGGCATTGAATAAACGCTCCTAAAACTTCAGCAGGAGAATTAGACGATATTGATCTGACTCTCAAACATGTGGTGGCTGAACTGGTGATCGATTTTGGCTGTTAGCGAGGAGTGGAAGGAAGGGGGGGGGGGGGGGGGGGTTGTTCAAATGTCCCTGGTCCTACTTCACTGCTGCACACCGAATGGGATGACTTGTTAGTTTCGTTGGTGCATTTCGGGTTGCCTCCCGTTTGTGACCAAAGGCCTTAAAGCTAGGTGTATAGTGGACCTGGACTTGGCCGTACATTTACAAGGCCGTGCTCCATCCAGTTGTCCGGGTCCTTGGAAGCGTGAATAGTAGACCTGGACAGATACTGGCACATTTTGCTGATATGAGTAGTAGTGAACCTAAAGTTGAAGACTGGCCGTTCTGTTTAAAACCTTCTTATTTTTAAAACGTCAAAGAAAACGTGAAAATGGATCGAATCAAATAGTGATAAAGCCCTCAAGGACTTTTGAATCAATGTGGATGTTTCTTAGTTTTTGTAGCAAATATATCCGTGGCTGGCACTTTCTGTTAATTTGAATAGCGTCGGATCCAAGATGAAGATTTGTTTGTAACTTTGTTCATTTGATGGTGAAAAAAAACCCCAAACATTTTTACGAATTGTCATTTTCTCCCACGTCTTGTGCTATGTTATCCTGAGCAGAGGAGAGAATATCTCTGTTGGCCTGATTCTTGTCACTTTTTGTGTAAATAAATGATCTATCTAAGCCTCACGGCAGCGATGAGTTTTTCCGTCGTCCACGTTGGAATAAAAAGATAATAGCTTAAAAATTAAAAAAAAATATCAGAGGTAGTGTTCGGTCACTTCACCCTGACGGCCGGGGAAAGTACGGTTTGCACGATCGGCAAGATCACGGCTCTCATCACACGGGTCAGCCAGGTGCACTATGCACGGCTTTGACCTTCGCCAGTAAGGTGGGAAAGAGATGAACCCCGGACAGGCGCACGGCCTAGGTGCACTATGCACACAGCCTTAGCAGCACTGCTTCAGTAGCAGACGAGCCGTTCAAGCTGCGAGGTGCAGGAGACGTGTCAAAATCTGCCATATGTTGGAGACGAAAGGCATGCCGCAGGATCCGTTTCAATTTACGGTTTGGTTCAGTGGGTTTTATCGTATGGCGAACCATGTTTTCATTACAGCTGTAGGGGGCACTTGAAACGAGTGTATCCATCTGAACAAAGGTACATGGTAAAGAGTTTAGTGCTGACACCACGTCCTTTGTAAAAAAGAAAAATGGCGATAACGTTCGTGGAATATACTCAAGTCACAGTCTGTCCGAGTGAAAATGGAGCATTCAAAAACATAACATGGTCTTAACGTCGTGTGGAATAATGAAATATGATTCTTGACTGCTAGTCTTTTTTTTTTCACAAATAAGAACATTCCTTGAAGATGATCTGAAGATTCTGCTTAGAAACAAACAAACAAACAAACAAAACAACAACAAAACCCTCAAAAGAACACACACACACACACACACACACACACACACACACGCACCCACGCCGCTCATTCCGACACCCTGTCCACAGCCACAGCCCGGTCGGCCCCGCCGCAGCCCCGGCACCGGCAATCCACAGGAGCAGTCAATGTCAAGTCGTCAAGAGGCAACCCACCAGAGGAGACACTGCACTGCGCCGAGTCACTTCAGTGGTGTTCAGTGGCGCCTGTTCTGATCTAACATACGCAGGACACCACCCTACTAAGCCCCCTACTGACGACAATAATTGCTTAGTCGCGGAGCCGGCGTGAGTGAGCTCTCCCTCCGGAGGGCGCCACCACGTCCGTCCAACGACAGCCCCCATGGACTCGCCGATACCGGTGACCCCGACGGAACCAAACCAAGGCCACAGACGTGGAGAGGACATCGAAACTGAGGTCACCATGAGAGCAGGGCATGAAGGGCCACAGAATTTGAGACTTTTTTTTTTTTTTTTATGCTGATCGATGAGAATGAGGATGATTATGATGATGCTACGGATTTCCATTTCGGTCTGAGACTACATGACAGGGGCTGTACTCTACGCTTCCTTTCATAATATATCCCGGCGTCAACCAGGCCCGAGAGATACAGACACCTGCAGTGTTGGTCAGGAAATTTGAGCAACACTCTCAGAAACGCATCCATTAAGTGGATGAAACTCGACTGTGTGGTCCCAGTCTTCCCAACTGAGTCCGCAGCAAACTCAACTCTGGGTAGGAGCCCCAGACTTGCATTTGGCATTGACATCATGTAACGGATCAAAATGCCGTGGAGTATAATAGCAAGATCTACATTCGTGTGGAACATCTACGAAATTCCAATGCAGTTGTCAGTTGACTTGTGTTCGAATCGGCCCAGCTATAGAAAACGTAATGGGAAAATACACTCATCAAACCACGACGTCAAATCAGGCAGGAAAGGGCACGTAAAAGAAAATACACTCATCAACCCATGACGTCAAATCAGGCGGGTAGAGCGTAGTATTTTTACTGCCAGTCACACTGCCATCCACACAGAGCGGCACATGGTGCGTTTTTCGCCGTGGATCAAATTTTAAAAATCAAATATGATATATTTTGACAATGAGACGTCAAATAAAGACACTGTCAAAATGTAAATACACATTTCAATCTGCTCACAACGTTTACAAGTTGTCGTATAAATCAATTTTTTTTTCACATTTGTGTTTACTTGCAGCAAGTTTATTCATTAATCTCTCTTTGCACTCTGTGCGCTTTACCGCATTGTTTTGTTTAGATCATAGGACATGGTTCTAGAGTAACTGTCCGTTGGCTGGGGCGTGGAGTAGAGTGGATCGTGAACTTAACGTTCTTCTTGACCTACATCTCCTGGAAACACGTCATGCTTAGATCAAAGTCTGAAAGGAATCGTGGTGAGGATGGTGTTCAACATGTGTACTGGTTTGTTTGGATCGGATTGAAGAATTCAGATCAGACATTGAATGGCTAATAGGTGCTTGGCGTCCTATCTCATGTATGCCAAACATTTGTATAACTGGCGTGTTGTTGTGGTTGGGTTGACTTGTGAAAATTTCCTTTGGTGAAACCCAAAATGTATTTTATCAGGTGGGTCGAGAGAAACGCATCCGCGCATCTTCTATCAGTGGCGATGGCATGCACACAGTTCTCAACACTGGCGATGGTTAGTGCTCATACTGATGTGTATCTTCTTTTCACTTTTTTTTTTCAGTCATTGCTTTTATGCAGCAAAAAAAAAAAGGGCTGTTTGTACTGACATATTTTTGTTTTGTTTGTTTGTTTGTTGCTGTTGATAAAAGATCGTGTTTGGCATGAAAATGTATATGTGTCTTATGAGATAGTTATTGAATAACAAAAGTACGGTAACTCGTGCTCCTATGATGAAAACAAATACACCCCCATAACTCAAAACGAATGTTGCTTGTGACACTGAATCGCCTAGCAGGTATGAAGACAAGGAGCACACAAAACAAACAAGGACCCCCCCCCAAAAAAAAAAAAAAAAAAAAAAAAAAAAAAGGTTCCAAGCTTGCCTTACACGCCATGTACTGGACACAGCAGCACAGCAACAACAACCGGAGAAATGAACAAATACAAATTAACATCATTCAAGACCAGCACAGCCTTTTCGATCTTGAATATAGTCAGACAAGTACACAGACGAACTGTAACAAACACAGATAACGTCGATTTGATAGAAATGAAAGAAACTCTTAAAATGAGGCAGGGAACAGTAAACAGTAAACAGTAACACTTGCTCCCAAGAAGAAAACAAATACACGTTTATAACTCCTAACGAATGCTGCTTGGGACACCGAATCGCCCAGCAGACAGCGCAGAAGACACAGAACAAACAAGGAAACATCCTCAAGTTATTTCGTATGGAGTTATGGTCGTGTGTGTTTATTTCATCATGGGGGCAAGTAACCCTACTTGTTTACTTTTTACTGTTCCCTGCCTCACTTAAGATTTCCTGTAGATAGTCATCACAAATAGAAACTTCCCATAGTTAAGAACGTGTGTGTGTCTTATTAGGTAGCCATTACATCGTAAACAATAACTTCCCATTTCTTTTCAATGGAAAATTTCTCACAATCTTGAAAAGCGAATCCTGGATTCGCCGCTTGATGCTGATCTGTAGGTTGGATCATGGGACTCGGTCCATCTGTCCACCATCATTCTCTTAATCTGTTCACTAGATTGTCTGTAGTCTTGCTGACAGACAAACGATCAAATAAACAAACACACGCTGTTGAATACTGAACCCCGTTAGCGCAGGTATCGCAGAAGTGTTAAACTGCCTGGCGTCTTTGTCCTGCTGTCGACATGACTGGAGTTGTTCTCCACAGTGTGTGCTGAAGAAGACAGCCGGCCACCCAAGACACTATTATACAGTGAGCTGCAACAAGGAAAGCCTTCCCATGGCGGTCAGAAGGAACGCTTCAAAGGCACTCTCTAAACGTCCTCAAAAGCGTTTACACATCAACCCTGACACATGGGGACAAACTGCTATGGATCGAGCTAGACGGCGCTACTCTTATCCACAATGCGCCAGTTCATGTGAAGAAAAGACAGCTGCAGCGCAGCAAAAGAGACAGGCAAGGAAAGCCCGCGCCAGCAAGCAAGGGCAGGTCTCCCACATTCCTTGTCCAAGCTGTCACCGCACATTCCGTGCACGTATCGGCTTGATCAGCCACCTACGTATCCACAAATTATCTCCCCCCTCCCCCTTTCGCTAGATGACTGAAGTGGTCCTCGTCGATTCGACGGATGAACAACACAACAACAGTGCTGACAAAGAAGGCACGTGGTGCATACTGCTCTTCTTCTCAACGGTTTGTTTCAGCTTCAGTTGTGGACGGACTGGCCGTAGATTCTGCGTCCAGGCTGATTTTCTACACAGACTCCGGCAGAAACCTGATTGCCATGATGACCATATCGACTTTAGCTCACAGGACTATCATCAACAACGGTCTGGACAAACCTCGGGCCATAGTGCTCAACATTGCTGACGGGTAAGTCCTTTTTTACTGGGTAGCAAGGTCTAGGTCATACGTGTGTCATGAAGTAGTGGTTTTTTTATGCCATGATGAGGCTTGCAGCACGGTTCAGTGTTGGTCCTTTTCCGATTCGCAAGGCCTAGGTCACCGGGGTGTCATGAAAGTAGTGGTTTTGTACCATTATAAGGCTTTGCAGCACGGTTCAGTGTTGGTCCTTTTCCGATTCGCAAGGCCTAGGTCACCGGGGTGTCATGAAGTAGTGGTTTTGTATCATAAGGCTTTGCAACACAGTTCCATGTTAGTGGCGCCTGTGGAAAAGAAGATCCAGAGGGTACCTGCGTGACGACGGTATGGGAGGGACTCGCAGAGCAGGTTTGATAGACTGGCAGAGGGAGGGTGGGATGACGTCATTGAGCCAAAGACAGCGCTGCAGTCAGTCCTTCTCACGACTTCCACACTCTGCTGGGACTTGGCAAACCTCAATAGGACAATGACTGTGACATAATGGGACGTGATTATCTCCGAGCTTGGTCTGTCTGTCTGTCTGTCTGTCTGTCTGTCTCTCTCTCTCTCTTTCCTTATTTTTTTTTTTTTTACTTTGATTTAATATTGATCTGTGGTGCAATTTCCTTTTGATCCATGAAGGCCATTTAGGCTATTGTCAATATAAAAAAAAACTGTCAAATTGTCAAATTATCTGTCTCTCTCTCTCTCTTCGCCCTCGGCAACAACTTTCTCACCTATTCCTCACTGTCGTGAGAACCTGTCATTCTTTATGAACAAGAATGTTGAAGATGAAAGATGCCAGTGCACTTGAACATGACTGTCTCATGTGAATTAATACTTCTTGCATCCTCTTTCCGCGTAGGAATATTATGTACGATGTCGTTGCGCGCGCGTGCGTGCGATCATGCGTGTGTGTGTGTGTGTGTGTGTGTGTGTGTGTGTGTGTGTGTGTGTGTGTGTGTGTGTGGTGTGTGTGTGTGTGTGGTGAGAGAGAGAGAGAGAGAGAGAGAGAGAGAGAGAGAGAGAGACTGAATGGTGGAGAATGAAAGAACTAATATTGTAGAGATTTACAACAAACAGGGAGGAGAACGAGAGCAAAGAAACGGAATTTGGGGCTGGTACACCAATCTTCTCTTTGACATCATTTACGTATTTGTAAACAGCTGTTTGCTGACACAATACTGCATTGTGACTGTGCTCCTATTTCGCATACCCATACCCCCCCCCCCCCCCACCACACACACACACACACTCTCCTCAGCAGCTCTCTTTGACAAAACGGCTTGTCGCGCCTATGAAATTATAAACTGTGTCATGGTCAATGTTATAGTGTTTCTCTTTTTTTTTTATTTTTTTCTTCTTTTTTTTTGTACGCTTAATTTTTAATCTTCCTTTTCTGGTGATGGTGTCTGTTGTTGTTATTCTTGTTCTTCTTCTTCTTGTTCTTGCTGTTTTTTTTGTTGTTTCATGTTTTGCTTTGTTATGGACGGTGTACTGGCGTTTTCCCCTCTGTCTCTGTGTGTCCAGGGTGATGTTCTGGACAGACTGGGGGTCGTATCCCAGGATAGAACGAGCCAACTACGACGGCACGGACAGAAGGACGCTGATCAGCACTAACCTGCTATTAGTCAATGGACTGGCTCTGGACGTTCACAGTAAATAGCCTACTTGTGTGCATTTCTGTATGTGCGTCCAAAAACACACGCACAAACACGCACGCACACACACGCACGCACGCACGCGCTCACACACACACACACACACACACACCACACAACACACACACACACACACACACACACACACACACACACACACGCGTGCGTGCGCGCGCGCGCGCGCGCGCGCGCACACACCACACACACGCACACACAGTTTAAATGCCGATTACCCAAACAATTGTGGACAGAATCGTACGTAGGTAAATCAGATACTATTTGTCGTAAAAGAAGAGGTGTGTGTTGTGTGTGTGTGTGGGTGTGTGTGTGTGTGTGTGTGTGTGTGTGTGTGTGTGTGTGTGTGGGGGGGGGGGGGGGGATGGGGGTGAGGGGGGCTTAAAAGGTGCCATGCTTGGGGGTTTTTACGGGCGCGGTGCGCGGCAGTGATCAAACATCTTTTTCAGCTCTCTCCCCATGGTCATGCGGCAAATGACAGAGCTGATGTATTCAGGCAAGTTCTTCATGTTGTCCATCCGGGACTTCTTCTCTTCCTCCTCTGGGACAGAACCCTGTTGATTTTCTCTCTCTTCCCTTGGGACAGAACCCTGTTGATTTCTTCTCTTCCCTTGGGACAGAACCCTGTTGCTTTCGCTGGGACAGTACCTTTTTTTTTTCTTCCCTGTTCCTCTGGAACATCCGCCCTCCACAATACCCTGAGGGTTTGTCTGCTGCAGACCTTTTTGCTAGGCACAATGAACGAACTGTGACAGTGTGTTGAGCTGTGCTCCTTTTGGTCGGATTTCTACTGCCTTTGCTTTGAGTCTCTTCGACAAGGCTCTCAATGTCACTTTGCTGGAGTAGCTGATTAAACTCAGTGTCTTGTGGTTTTTGACAGTTTTTTTTTTCTCTCTCAGCCACACGTACATGTCAGGAGCGTCCATTCTCCCCCCCAGCCCTGCCCCACCCGTCTCCCTCCCACTGATCTGTTCTCTTGATTTAATCGAACAAAATAGAATCAAGTTGAGATGGATGTGGAGAGTATGGGATGTGGCGTAGAACAGCTATACCGTTCGAATGATCGAAGTTTGAACGAACACTGGAGCACAAAAGGATGGGGGGAAGGGGGGGGGGGGAGGAGGGTACAACAGGCTGTGTGAAATGGAACAGTGAAAACACTGGTCGTGTGAATCCTGTGCAATCTTCAAGTATTTGGTCGGAACTCATTTCATTACAACAAACCTGGGAAGAGAAGACAGCGTTTGGAAAACACAGATACATTATCATGAGAATATGGGCAAAACCAAAACAAGAAGAATGATGATGATAATGTATAGGGGAAAAGATCTAAAGTTTTCTGCTGAGAAGGGCCAGGGCGTGCGAATATGCCATACACAGTACTGCATCACATTTTAGAGCAGGTCATACCAGGTTTATGCAATGTTGGAGCGGTACCTCAGAGCCCTCTTTGATGGCTACATTTAAAACATTACCTTCGTTAAACAGGACAGGTAAATATGACAGGTGGATATCAGACGGCGTCATCCAGTTCGGTGATACCATAATACAGCTTCTGACACCGGCATAAAACAAGAGTCTCATTTGGAAGTAGTACACAACATTAGTATCAATAAACAGAGATGGCACTCGTAGCAATAGAGTAGTCATCCATATTTATCAAAGACTCATCAGTACTTATCAGCGTCCCTATTTTGGTCACGCAAATGCTTGTACTTGCCAAGGAAAAAAAAACCAAAGTGTATCACACACACACACACACACACACACACACACACACACACGCACGATACACACACACACACACACACACACACACAGAGCGAATGAATGTCACATGGGTTAATGTTTGATTATCAACCTCTTGTAAATACTGACTCGAAAAATCACCCCTTAAAGTTTGTCCAACTCCTTTACAGTTATCTTGATGACAGACACAGACAGAGATTCCAGATTCAAGATTTTCCTCCCTCCCTCCCCCCCCCCCCCCCCCCCCCCCCCCCCCCCCACCTGGCCAGGATGCAATGAAATTTTCACCAGAATACACAGTAGAAATGAATAAATCAAATGACTGCAAACCTCAATGATAAAAGACGTAAATGAACTCCACGCACCTACATTCTTCAGGAACTACAAGACTGAGCAGAACTTTTCACACACAAAATTCTTGTTGACCATGCACATGTAAATAAGTGAATCTACGTAACTCACACACTTTTGGCTGCTCATGTGTGTGTCAATATTTGTGTGTATGCATGCTTGTGTGTGTGTGTGTGTGTGTGTGTGTGGTGTGTGTGTGTGTGTGTGTGTGTGTGTGTCCACAGTAAACTTTAACGTTAGAACTTTATCAGGCCATAAAGCAGCAGAATGTTCAGACTTAGCAGAAAAGGGTGTTGTTTATTTATCTGTTTACTCTCTTTTTTTTTACGTTTAGATCTTTCTGCTCACCCTATCCCATCCATAAGGATTCACCGAAGAGTTTCGGCCACAAATCTGCGTGTAACATTTTCTAGCAATAATCTTAATCCGACAAAATTCCCATTTTCCTTACAAATTTTCATCAGTTAGAGGTATGCTTTATACATTGACAAAAAAAAACGTCATAAATTATAGTTGAATATTGTACTGATTATTAGCTTATATTCTATCCACAACATCAGCACATGTAATGTAATTCCTATCGGGTAGAGGTACACGTGAAAATAGATGTAGGCTATAACCAACCGTAGCACCAAGTTAGATCAGACGTAAATCTACTTTGCTAAATGTTGTTAAATAGGACGATATGAATTCTCTTTTTATGTTGAATTAAGGAACTGAAGCGACATTAAAGCAAAACTTACCGTCTTCCTAGTTTAAATCATAGCAGATTCTTAGGGAACAAAAACTGTAGGAATTACTCTCGTAGGTATATGTCTCGTCGATTTTCAAAATATTGTCAGTAAATGATAGAAAGAAGTCGCTTGTTCTTCTTAACAATTTCTTCTCTGGATGCTTCAGTTAAAATAAAAGGCCATATAGGCTAAGTCAGGTTAAAGTATGACGTTATGTGTGCCATTATACTTCGTAACAGTTGTTGTAGAAGAAAAATTTAAAAATTCTTTAGGAATACGTCTCGTCGATTTCAAATTGTTGCTAAATGATAGAAAAGACGTCACTTGTCCTGAGAAAATCTTCCCTGGATGCATGAGTTAAAGTAAAACGTAACTGAAGCTAAGTTTAAAAGCTGACGTCATCATACTTTGTCGACGCCTACTGGGAACACGTCGGCCATAACAAGTGAGCTTTCAGTCACGGTGGGTAGGCCTACCAAACAAAGAAGAGATGGCAGTCCTGAGTGCAGATGAGTGCTAGGATTCTGTGGTTGAAGACAGGTTTCAGGAAGAGGGTTGTGGGGGGGTTAAAGGAAGGAGAGAAGGAGGGGGCAGTTCGTGAGAGAGTTGCGAGGGGAGGGGAAGGGAGAGAGCGAGAGGAGCACGCAGTCGACAATCGCATTGAGAGAGAGAGAGTGAGCTCAGCAGGTGGGACAGAAAAGAGCTCCACAGGAATTACACGTCAGCCAGAGGCGTCTGTTGTTTAAGCACTATTCGATTCAGTCACAGACGTAAACATTTCAATGGACTTTTTCAGAAATATTATTCTGACAATCTGACTTTCTTTTTTTTCCCTGAAGAAGTCATTTTGTTTCACCTCAAACTTGATGACGCTGGTTGCATTGCAGGAAAAGAAGAGAACCGCCGCCTATCATGAGGAGAGAATGGAGAATGATATAAATGAGCTACATGCACAGTTTAAATATCTATCAGTTTTAAGGACATTTGACCTCAGTTATGCATTCAACTTTTGCACAAAAAGCTATCAGGTTCCACCACAGATTTTGTTTACTATACACGATACTAAAAAAAAAATGAAAGCATAGAAAAAAAAACAAAAAAGAACGCAAAGAAAATGAAAGATAAATGAGAGAGAGCGAGAGGATCAAGAGAGATGGAGAGAGAGTACTAAAGACGGAGGAGCCAAGACGAGCTCAGAAGAGAAAGGAGAGAGAGAGAGAGAGAGAAACCTCACACACACGTCATCATCTCTTCAGGGGCAATCCTGTGGACTCCAGACAACCAACTGTGTACCTGGGTGGACGGCGGCACGACCTTGTGGAGAGGTCAGATAGGAGGGTCAGAATCGGAATAGACCATAGCTAACGTGGAATCCACAGAACCCCATCAACTTCTTTGACCTGGCATATCTGAACAACTCTCTGTACATCACCGACTGATTACCGCGGGATGGGAAAATGAA
>JADBJO010009085.1:0-12500 GCA_016801955.1 Conus betulinus
ACCCACCCGCGAAAGTAAACTTGGGTAGTATTAAATAAGTACAACACGTTTAAGTGGACTCCTGTATTAGCCAAAAAGAGCACGATTATATTCACATCCATCCCTCTACACACTCCCCTCCCCCCCCCCCCCCCCCCCCCTACATCACACACACCAACCCCACCCACCTCCCACACAAACCCAATGATGACAACAGCAATTCCATCCTTGTATGGAAACGACAACCAGACTATTATACACTTTTTGACATGTAATTTTACTTTTGCCACAGTCCCTAATCTTTTCAACTTGATGGGAAAGATCATATGATTATAATGATAGTGCTTCTTAAGAATGCAACCCATACAAACACAACTACTGCGACAGAATTCCGTTGATAGACGAAATTTGAGCAGTCTAGACTTTGCCATTGAGTCAATGTGCCACAAATGGCATGATCTATAGCTGATGGCGTGAAAACTGTAATATCATATAGGGGATATGTTTGGTCCTACCTCAAACTTAATTAATTTCATCAGTACTTTACATCAGTTTACACATCCAGGTTTGAATTAGCTTTGAGTGCAAGTACTAAGTGACTGCTGGCTGCAGTTTCATACTGACTCATGATCACCAGTTTATTGAGAGTGTCAAGCCTGTAGCCCTTTAGTAGTCATAGCACTTGACAAGGAGGTATGCTGTGTTAAAGTGCTAGTTGTCTGAAATGCTTCTGTAAGCCATCTTCACCCTCCTGTGGGTTGGTAGTAAACATTCCGGTATCTGCTTACCACTGAGCCACCAGCAATATTTATGTGTTTTTCCCACATAACTCATGCAGTAACAGTATTCATCTCCACCCCATCTCTAGCCATCTTCCAACACACACACACACACACACACACACTAGTGGTTATAAACAGTGCCTATTTTTTGTGGAACACAACTCACCTTTACTGCGTCTGCAAGGTGTCATGTTGGCTGAAACACCTCGGTGCCTGAAATCAGTGGACTGTTTGTTGGGATGCAGCAGCCAGGTCAAATGTGCAGTCAGTCAGTTGGAGACATGCAGCAGCCAACAACCCTCATGGTTCCCATGTTCTGCATGTACTCCATCTTGTCCTCCATCTCCTTGGATTCCATCTGGACATCCATAGTTAGTTATTACAAATTAGTACATCTTCTCCTGCTGCAGTCAATATGGTCATCGGTACTTCTTTTGCGCACTCCTCTCCTACTCACTCTCTCTCTCTCTCTCTCGCTCTCTCTCCTCTCTCTCTCCTCTCTCTCTCTCTCTCTCTCTCTCCATTTGCCCCATTATAATATCCCCTCTCATTTAAAAACATCTTCTTTGTAACCATTAAATCAAAACAATTCAATTCTGTTGTTTCATCTCAGTTTGGATTTAAAGAAATTGAAAAAAAAATATGGAAGGAGGAGGAGAATTATCTGAATAAATGGGTAGGTAGGAACAAGGATGGGAGGGGTTTGAGTTAGTGATCACTCTGCATCAGGTAGTAGTTGGATGGACGGAACAAGTGTAAGTGTGTGTGTGTGTGTGTGTGTGTGTGTGTGTGTGGTGTGAGAGTGTGATGAGAGAGAGAGGAGAGAGAGAGAGAGAGAGAGATCGTGCGTGTGTGCATATGTGTGTGTGCGTGTGCATGCATGCATGTGTGGTGCGGCGAGCTGCACTGCATAATTATGCATCCTGTAAGTGTAACATCCCTTGTAAATTCCCAAGCAAATGCCCAGCACCTAGAAAACACCCATCCCCTATTTTGGGCCAGAAGTTATGCAGAGGAGTCACTACTTAGCAAACGGCCACACACATTTTTCTTGCAGTTGGCTTACTTTATGACTCATGTTTCTCTGTCTGTGTGCCTCCCCCCCCCCCCCCCCCCCCCCCCCCCCCCCCCCACTCTCTCTCTCTCTCTCTCTTAATCTTTCTCTGTATGCCTATCTCAATGTCTTTCCCTACCCATCTGCCTGTCTCTGATGTGTCTGCTGTCTGTCTTTACATTGGAACCATTTACTATTTAAAATAAGACGTTAAAAATATTCTGGATGAAAACCAGACAATGAAAAAAAAAATCATGATGAATTTGATAGAAACCATACTGGTAATTCCCTTTATTGCAAAACCCATCCACAAAACAACACTGAAAATCAAGATATAAGAAAATGATGGTGCATCCAAGGGCCGCGAGGCCCATCACTGGCCCTCAATACTATTTCTACTGTCTCTCTCTCTCTCATCTCTGATGCATCCCCTTTTTGCCTGTCTCTTTTTTTCCAGTTTGTCTCTGTATTTTCTAGAAAATCTTTCTTCCATTGATTCTGTTTGTTTTTTTTTTTACCCATTGCCCCCAAAACTGAAGCCACAGAAACTCCATGTCTTTGACCATGTCCACTCTAACTTTGATAGAATTTTTCCTCCTATGTTTTCATGTTCCAGCACATGACAGATGAGGCATTCTTTGGTGTCTTTTATTGGGTGTTCCAGGAACACAAAGCAGAAGAAAATGCAGCAACATAAATCTGGGGCTCGACATGAAACGCATTGCTTCCACCTACCGTTAATCACCATAGCACATTGTTAGGTTCATGTTTTGTATTAGAACTTAACAAAATAACAATGTAGCGCATACACTATTTGAAAACGGGAATGCATTTTCAGGTACAAACATAGCAAACGACCACCCCTACACTTGCCCACAATCCATGCAGAAGGGTGGTGGGCATTTGCTGGGGATTTTATGGTACTTACTATCACATTGGCCGGTGCGGTGCATCATAATCTTCATCATCTGGGTCCGCACAGATTATCCTGCTGCAAAAAAAAAATTACAATATTGTTTTGAAATATCAGTAGTTTATTGAAAGTGATTAATTTCATTTTCTTAAAATAAATTCAGAAATAGAACTTGGCAGTGATTTGTCTACCGAGAATTTTTTGCAACAAACTTTCCGCTGTAATATATATACATATTTACAACTATTGTCTCTAAACATTCTTGTTGACTGAAAGATAGGGTGTGAGGTTTAGGGGAAAGGCACCTTGTTTTCCAGCAGTTGTTTTTTTTTTTCAAACCTTAAAATGCAGACAAAACCTGCAATGAAATAGGCCAAGCAGGCTTAATAAGAAGCCTCAGCAGTCAAAAAGAATGAAATAAAAGAAACAGGAGCTGGAAAACTTCTCAGTTGTCCTATCAGATACACAAAATCAACACCAATCTTTCATAGAATTTTGAAGGATTATTTTGTTCCCTGCATTTATTAATATTTTCTACCTGACTGGCTAGTTAATACTCTTTTTTCTTTCAGCAGAAAATCATCCTTTCAGTATTACATTTAGTCTAGCTGACGAACCCGTTTTGCCGGGAATTGAATCTATGTACACACATGTGCTCTCTCTCACTCTCTCACACACACACATACACATTTTCTCTCTCTCTCTCTCTCCTCTCTCCCCTCTCTCTCTCTCTCTCTCTCTCTCTCTCTCTCCCATTTACTTGGCTGCTCTACAGTAAAATCTTCGCCCTTCCCAAGAGCATCTCCATACAGTAAATTGTCTCCTTTGCAAAGAGCATCTTTCGCTCTACATTAAATAGTTTTCCCTCGCTTACAGTGTGCTATTGATTTACGGACATTCAATTTATGAAAGTTGTAATTTTGAGGAAAACATCAATGTGCTCCAGAAATGTTGTGAGGAATATGGTTTAATGCAATAAAGGTGTCTAGGCACTGAAATAATTCAAAACATAGGTTTACAAACATGTACTACTGTCTTAGTATACAGATTATCCATCCAAAATTCTTCAAAAATAAAGTGTAACTCAATATGTGTTGAAGTAATCTTAAATTGTCACATGCAAGGTTATCAGTCCTAGACATCAATGATATCCCCCCCCCCCCCCTTTCTGCACACACACACACACACACACACACACACACACACACACACACACACACACACACCCCTTATAAGACTTTCCATTAGGCAAACAAAAAAAGAATTGTGTGTGTTTCCAGCAATCCAACCTACCCTTGTTTTTGTTGCTGACCTTAATTTTTTTAAATGAGTTAAAAAAAAAAAAAAAAAAAAAAAAAGGCAATTTGAGCAATTTTAAACTTACCTGCTCTTGAGAAGCTTAAAAACCTCATCAAAAGTAGCCATCTTGAATCTGAAATGAAATCAGTAGGCATTAAACACTGGTCACTCTGACTCAGAGATTGAGAATAGCTTTTCACTTTACAAAGAATTAATAAAACATGGTTAGTCAAAACTTTTACATGTTAATAATAAGATGAAGAAGGTCTAAGAAAAGAAGAAGAAGAAAGTTGTCACTGTTGCTTAATGTCACAAATGCTTAGTTAGGCCTGTCGTATTCTTGGAGGCCTACAAACACTGTGACTTACAGGAATATGACACACCCACCCACCCACCCCACTATCCCACTCGCACCTTTATTTACAGTCTTCAAACTGAATCTCAGCATTTACTATTTTCTGTGGGTGTCAAGTCATCAATTACTGAAAACTGAAAGAAGCTAAGTTTACCACTTCCACAATTCAAGAGGTCCCAAAGTCTTAAGTCAGGGATGAACCCCAGTCGGCACTGCCCCTCCTTGAAACTCTTTTGCTTTTTTAATTCTGTAACCCTAACCCATGAAGTACTTGAAAATAGAAACATTTCCACTGATATTTAATGTCACAAGAGCCACTGTGGCTCAGCTGGTTTGTCACGAGCTCGTGATCCATCACTGTGCAAACTATCAGTTCAATTCAAACTTTGACCACAGGGGTGTGACCCTAGGAAAATACTTTATTTTCCCATTCCATCCAGGTGTAAATGGGAATCTGACATGATCAGCTATGGAAAAAAAAACGTCCCCCAGGAAGGATGAGACTCAAAACCGAGGCCCCGTTTGCGAACTTGCACAAAAATGTTAGGCACACATGAAAGCACATTCTGATTCAGTAGTAGGCCATGCTGTGCCAGTGGAAACAATGGATGACGCACATGGATTTGC
This sequence comes from Conus betulinus, assembly GCA_016801955.1. Lineage (NCBI taxonomy): Eukaryota > Metazoa > Mollusca > Gastropoda > Neogastropoda > Conidae > Conus > Conus betulinus. The sequence goes on from JADBJO010009085.1 coordinate 5,010, forward strand.
TGTCTGAACGAAAACTATGGGTGAGGTGCAGAACTAACAACCTCAAATGGCAGAAGAGGAATAAGAAGCTAAAACTTTGGCATCGGGCTACTGCATAGTGCCTGGCTGCTGACACGCCCAGTACTGGGGCTGTGAAGTTTTGGTTGTGTCGGTCGGGGTTTGCTCGCGGGGGCGCCGGTAGCCGGACTGGCCTGGCTCAAGTCATGAAACATCGAGAAGACTACTATTTTTAATTCAACTTTTTTTTTCGTTCCGTTTCAGTACTTATATTTTTCTTCCTGTAACAACGCACAATGCTGCATAAGTTTCTAGGGCCTACTGAGACAGCGCAGTGTTACGAGTATAATACTGAATCGAATCTAACGATTTGATTCAGATTGCAGTGACAGAAAGATTAAATTTAAGCTCGATGCAATAATGATAATATAAACATGCACACACACACACACAAAGCCCAAATTTACAGAAAAAAAATTACTTACATCTTCTTGTTGTCGAAGGTCTGACCAGGCAATCTCTACAACACTCATAGCGAAGACCACACATCCGCCATCTTGATGATAATCCTTACGCACCCCAATCTCATTAAACATCGAGATACGGACGTTCCATGTTTCAGTAAAGAATACAAGTATCAGTGTCAAAAATCATTGCCAGACACTAATTTTTCCCATTATTTAAAGTTTTAACCTCCCAAAGTGTTAAAAGTTTACAAGTAAATTGAAAGGAGGTACGAAAGGAATGATCGGATTTGGCCCAGATTTGGGTCTCGTTCAATGCTCGCTTTCTCAAGCCACGATTGAATTCTAAAAATAGCTTGACTGTGAGTGTGTGCGTATATCTGGCAAGATCGACGGTTTACAGAAAGACTTACAAAGCCCTTTTGTTCTGTTTTTTTAAATTAGTTAATGTGATTTAAAGAAGTTCATGTGTAAACTTTTTTTCAAAACAACCCCCTTCGAAAAAAAGATATTTTACCAAATAGGCTGGTTGCCATAAAACCCTTTATTGCGCTGGTTGCCCTAAGGTGAAGATCATTAAATCGATGATATTCACAAACGCCTTATTGGAAAAAAGCCAAAATGTACCCAGACAAACTTAAGACAATAAATCCCCGATAGCACACTGAAATAAGGCTGTATGCACGATTCCCTTCTCGTAGCAGGCCAAAACCTTAGGGCGACCAAATCGCGGTTGTCCTAAGTGCAAAGTAATATAAAAACGGGTTTTATGTCAACCATTGGTCACCCTAAGTACCCTTTTAAGATATATATATATATATATATATATATATATATATATATATATATATATATATATATGAATGCTGAACAATTAAGTAGTGGGGGGAAAACAAGTGCAGGTTAACAATTCTTCCATCATTATAGACAGATATATATATATATATATATATATATATATATATATATATATATATATATATATATATGTATGTATGTATGTATGTATGTATTTTTATAGCGGGAAAAGAGCAGATTTAAAAAGAGTAGAAGGAATGTGCCAGGAAGAGGTGCTGTAAAATCACAACAGAAATCGGAAGTGAGGAGGAAATGAGCAGATCAGTTAAGAAAAAGTGGAAGGATGGGGTTTGGGAGAGGGAGGATGGGGGGCAAGAGCAAGACAGAGGAAATGTGGAAGAGCAGACGCAATTCGGAGTAAAACAGCAAGAGCAGCAGAAGGGATTGGAGGAAACTATATTGCTTTAAGTCTGGACAAGAACACCACGCGTTGTATCATGACAAGCAAGCAGGTTAACAACAAAGATAAAACACACACCATCACAGTCAGTTTCGCATCCAATAGACAATCCAGTTGTGTACTGCTACCGATTTCCCTAATCTGTCTGATGCATTGCTACCCGAGTTTCTGTGCAGAGATTGCCGGAAGTGTTAAAACCAACAGAGATACCACCAGTATATCATCCCTGAAGATTGGTGACTGGTGTCCAGGTGTACACTTTTTCATGAAACAAACCAACAAACGTACACCACTTATACAGAAAAATGCGTCTGACTGTGGCTACGCCACCTTGGGACGCCTTATGGTGCCTCAGAGAGTAGTATATGGACTGTGTGGGGGTTACACTGTGTTCTGTAACCTGCACGTGAAGGTGAAATGGGGTAAATATGTGCGTGCTCATGTTCAACAGCCGGTATACTGGTGTGGTTTCGGTTACAGAAAGATCTGGACCATTGATGTGCAATTAAAATCAAGCCTTTCTTCTAAAGTACATCTGGAATGTGAATATTATGTCCTTGAAGAGTTTGTTTTTTGAGTCACGTGCAAATGTGATGTGGGTGATGATGAAGAACAAACCGACTGCTACAATAAACTTTCAAGCAATAAATTATAATAATTTATTTTTGCGATGTATGACAAATTATTCTGGATATATAATTTTACCATACGTGGCAAAGAGTATTCCCTTCAGCACAGATCTGACGTTGCATTCAAGATGTGTCGTCATGCTTAGTGTGCAGCAGTCATACACACTTCGTCCCGATGATGACAGGGGTCCAATACAAGTGACTTACAAGAAACATGGCACTTTTCAAGTATTCAGCGCTTATGTGAGTACCAGGCGGTCCACACCAGCCTACATATTCCTAGCTTCATATATCAGAATACACTTCATTCATGATGGTTTAAGACTAAACTTTCTCAAAATGTTTTTTTTCTGTTTCTGTTTTTCTTGCCTCTGGACATCCTTATAAACTGCAAAGTGGTTGTTTCAACTGTTCTGTGATTAATTATTCCAAATTTCATCACTTTCTGCAGTGTAATCTGAAGACGGAGTGTGAAGATGGACGGGATGAAACAGAACACTGTCCCTTCAGCAGCCCCGAGTGTCAAGGAGCGGTGGCTTCAGTTCACAATGCTTTAAGCTGGTCTTGTCAGATGATTTATTATTACCTGAACAGGATCTATTATCCAATGAGTGTAAGAAAACTAGGCTACCGTCTGGCTTCTGTAAAAACTCGAAAAGAAGTGACAGACTCCCTACCATTGTACAAATATCATTTCAATTTCAATGTACTATTGGGTTACACTTCAGGTTGGCACATGGTACCTTTTATGTACAGTAGGTTCCGTAAGTGGTCTGACAATACTATGATATACAACGTGAATCACTTCAGATGTAAGCCATATCTTGCATCTAGTCAATCTGCCACACTGAGCTGGACATCAACTGTTTTTTATCGAATGTAAATTTAAGTGGTATCCATCATTAGCACAATGCGAAATTTCGTTACAAGCATTTGGAGTGTTTCCTCCACAAAAAAGACCAGGCCGATCAGAGTCCACACAGTCAACATTCACACAGACTAGGCAGCATTTAATGGTGTTCAAATAGTCATGTGATTCACACGTTTATGGACCGTACACTCGATATTTGCCGTCGGAAGACTAATCATTCTGAAGGTGATGTAGTCCTGAATTCGACCGGTAAGCGTAACAACATGTTATCGTCTGCTGAGACAAATGTTATCTATGAACACAGCATGTTCCGTTGTAGTGATGATGTCACATCTCTGCATTACACTGTGGTGTGTGACTTCATACAGGACTGTCCAGACTACAGTGATGAATCATTTTGTGAACACCTTTCTTGTCCAGAGTTTGGATGTTCTAATGGTCAATGTGTATTATTAAGTCAACGTTGTAATAAGTACTCTGATTGTATGGATGATTCTGATGAGATTGGACATTACTTGTTTTTGTGTATTTATTGCGTTCGAGATAGAAGCGTGGACATGAAACAACGAATATATGTTAACTTGGATGGTACTGGCTATTTTACACAACAGGTGATGGAAACTGAAGAACCTTGTCCTGACACTCACTATCGTTGTCCATCTGAGTGGCTGTACTGTCTTCCTGTCTACACTCAATGCAATGGATTCTCTGACTGTGTCAATGGAGAGGATGAGCAGGACTGTAACAATGCTCCATGTTCTGGACTGTTCCAGTGTCGTGCATCTACAATTTGTCTCCATGGAGATCATCTGTGTGATGGCTGGGGCCAGTGCCCACATCGAGATGATGAACTGATGTGTGATACGACCTGTCCTGAAGGCTGTGTATGTCAAGGCCACTCCTTCCTTTGCGGAAAATCGTTTCCTGTGATCTCTTCTCAGAGCTCCGGCATGTAGATGCTTCAGAATCAGGGATGTCGTTGTATGATTTTAACACTAACGTCTACCTCATTCGTCTTGTTCTGTGTCTCGCTGCTTTATTTCTAATGTATCAGGCATGCAGTTTCCTAACTTACAATTCATTGACCTAACTAACAACTATCTAAAAATCTTGACATGCCTAATGTTCTTATTTTACAGAATTTGAAAATCATGAAATTGGCAAAAAATCCTATCAGGTCAAATTCAATAAACAAACTGATCAAATATATTCATTATTCGTTGATGCTGATTGATGTGTCGGAGACAGATCTTAACGTACTGAACAGCGAACTGTTTATTTTCTTGCCTCTGGTAACCCATCTAAATCTTTCCTTTTTCCGCCATTAACATCATTGCCCCAAAGGTTTCAAAAACATGCCGTATCTGCGTGAACTTGACATTAGTTTTAATCCAGTTGAGGATTTCCCTTATGATTGTTATCAGCGAGTGATTATTTACAGCATATCTTTGCTCCAGATTACAGGTTCTGCTGTCAAAACTTTCTGCCAGAACAATCGCATCAGATAAAGTGCTCCGCTCCCCACACTGTATTCCCTTCATGCACGAAGCTGATACCATCTGAATTGTACAGAGTTTTCTTCTGGGTGGTCAGTGTGTGCGCCACATTAGGAAACTGGGCTAGTATCGTCAATCTTCTTACTGTCAGGGGAGATTCTGAAAGCAATAGGGTGATAGTTGCTAATCTGCTGTTGGCTCAATCGTGTGTGGGATATCATGTCAGCATCACTGTGGCAGCTGATGAGATATTTCATGATGATTACTTGCACTCTGAAAGGATTGGGTTAACAGCGTACCTTGTCTATTTGCCACATTTCTTTTTCATCTGTCCAGTGAGGTGTCAGTGTTGATCATTGGGCTCATCACAGTGGATCACATCACTCTGGTTTGCTTTGGTAAGGACTCCTGTCTGTTGAAGTCAGTCTCGCTGCCATCAGTTTGCATAGTGCCATGGTGTGCTGGAACCCTGATGTCCTTGATACCATTGCTTCCTGGGCTGTCACACTGGGAGCGTCAAGGTCAATCAGGTTTGTGTAGAATGACATTATTTAATCGATATAAGGCAAACAAAGAATTCCAGTGTTCGAATATAGTTATAACTATTAACTTCATCACTTACCTGATAATAATGGTTGGCCAAATCGTAATCTACAGGCGAACACCTAAACTCAGAGTAATGCTGAATTCCTCATTAAGGTCAGTGTATTCTGCAGTGCACCTAATAAGAAAAGTGGCGACCACAAACAGTGCCAGCTGGCTTATTCTCGGCTTTGTCACGGTACTGGCCACACACGATATCCCAGGACTAAACGACATCCATGACGCCATGGTTGTATTTGGGTTACCTCTTGGCTCGACTCTCTGCCCATTTCTCTACTTGTGGACTGTAGTCATGCAGAAACGACAAAAAGCGCTAGAAGAGAAAGTACTTAGCATGTTAAAATCGCAATTGATTTCGTCAAGTAAAGAGGTCATGAAGCAAACAAATAAATTATCATCAAAATAAAAACAACCCGTAGTGAATCTCTATATTACTGAAGTGAAGTAGTATACTACTAAGGTTTAGAAACAGATCTTTTCATCTCACTTTTTATTTCTGTGGCTTTGCCTACCTCTTTACCCCAGGTAGATGTTACTGAGACACCACTGATGATTCACTGGGCATACGGACAACCTGTACCAGGCAGGACAGAAGGCTAGGCATCCTCCACACGAGAAGCAGCCACCATGTCGTGAGCATGTCTGTGTAAGACAGTGTCCAACACTGAGGTTTGGTGTCACGCCGGCTTCCTGAGCCTGAAGATCCTGCCAGGCAAAGCACGCTTGGCTTACTGACACACATTCACGACATGCAAGATGCAGCATCCCGGGGGACATTCCCCACAGTGATCTGACATCCGAAAGGAGACCAGCCGGCCGCCCTTAGGTATGACACAAACAACTTTGTTTTGAGAAGACAAGAGAGCTGTTGGCTTCAATGCCGAGCCTTGAACGGGACTTGCGAGGTGGAGCGCTGCCCTAAACCAGCATCATCTAATACACAGGAAGATGTCATGCACAGCAGAGAAGAAAGGCGCTCACACAGATTGAAGTACGGTAAACCCAACAGACCATATTCCACAGGCCCAACCATTATGGTAGAGACTGTCACTGTCGCATTGGTCTACACAGCCACAAGCAACACTGATGTAGCCATGCAGCCATCCTGGTCAGTTAGAATGCACCATCCCAGGTCAGCCTTGGTCACAGGAGGCAGCACTGACTCACTGATAACTTTCCCTCTGTGGCCATTCTGTGTGCAGCCCGCCAACAGCTGGCCGAGGACAGGGCTGTCCACTCTCTGACACTGTCCTCCCACCTCTTCCTCTGTCTGCCTCTTCTCCTCCCTGCCACTGTGCCCTGTGGGTTGATGTTGACCCTTCTCCTCCCTGCCACTGTGCCTGTGGTTGATGTTGACCTCTTCTCCTCCCTGCCACTGTGCCCTGTGGGTTGATGTTGGCCTCTTCTCCTCCCTGCCACTGTGCCCTGTGGGGTGATGTTGACCTCTTTTCTTCCCTGCCACTGTGCCCTGTGGGGTGATGTTGGCCCTCTTCTCCTCCCTGCCACTGTGCCCTGTGGGGTGATGTTGACCTCTCTCCTCCCTGCCACTGTGCCCTGTGGGTTGATGTTGGCCTCTTCTCCTCCCTGCCACTGTGCCCTGTGGGTTGATGTTGACCTCTTCTCTTCCCTGCCACTGTGCCCTGTGGGGTGATGTTGGCCTCTTCTCCTCCCTGCCACTGTGCCCTGTGGGTTGATGTTGGCCCTCTTCTCCCCCCTGCCACTGTGCCCTGTGGGGTGATGTTGACCTCTTCTCCTCCCTGCCACTGTGCCCTGTGGGGTGATGTTGGCCTCTTCTCCTCCCTGCCACTGTGCCCTGTGGGGTTGATGTTGGCCTCTTCTCCTCCCTGCCACTGTGCCCTGTGGGGTGATGCTGACCTCTCTCTCCTCCCTGCCACTGTGCCCTGTGGGTGATGTTGGCCTCTTCTCCAAGTTGAACTCTATAGTAAAAACTGCAGAAGGGAAATCTCCGGAATAAAATCCAAATGTATTCGTCTCTCCATCCTCTCATGGGAAGAACAAAAATGCCTAAGTCACCAGTGCTTCGACAAGATATTGTCATCAACCCAACAGACAAGGAAGAGGAAAAGGTGGGGGAAGGGAAAGGGGGGGGGGGGGGGGGCAGTTGAGTTTGGGACAAAGATTAATATACACAGAAAGCACAGAGACAACTGTC
>JADBJO010009085.1:17500-20000 GCA_016801955.1 Conus betulinus
GTGTACCCCTATCTTAACAACAACAAAACACATTACAATTTGTTGACTTCAAAACCAGTATGTCCCTATCCTAACAACAACAAAAGACAAACTTAATTGAGTTCAAAACCAGTGTGCCCCTATCCAAACAACAAAAAAGACAAACTCTGTTGACTTCAAAACTAGTGTCCCGTTATCCTAACAACAATAAAACACATAAAATTTGTTGACTTCAAAACCAGTGTGCCCCTATCCTAAAAACAACAAAAGACAAACTCTATTGACTTAAAAACCAGTGTGCCCCTATCCAAACAACAACAAAAAAGACAAACTCTATTAACTTCAAAACCAGTGTCCCGCTACCCTAACAACAACGAAACACATTAAAATTTGTTGAATTCAAAACCAGTGTGTCCCTATCTTAGAAACAACAAAAGACAAACTCCATTGACTTAAAAGCCGGTGTGCCCCTATCAAAAAAAAACGAAACAACAAACAAAAGACAAACTCTATTGTCTTCAAAACATGTGTGCCCCTATCCTAACAACAACACAAGACACATTCCATTGACTTCAGAATCAGTGTACCACTATCCTAACAACAACAAAACACATTAACATGTGTCGACTTCAAAACCAATGTGCCCTATCCAAACAACACAAAAGACGAACTCTATTAACTTCAAAACAGTGTACCCCTACCCTACCAACAACAAAAGAGAAACTCTATTACCTTCAAAACCAGTGTACCCCTATCTTAACAACAACAAAAGACAAACTCTGTTAACGTCAAAACCAGAGTACCCCTATCCTAACACCACCAAAACACAAAAACGTGTGTTGACTTACAAAACAGTGTATCACCATCATAACAACATCAAAACACCATAAAGTCTGTTTACTTCAAAACTAGTGTACCACTGTCATAACAACAACAAAACACATTAGTCTATTGACTTCAAAATCAGTGTGCCACCGTCATAACAACAGAACACATCAAAATAAAATAAATGTTAGCGATCCGCAAAGTAAAGACGTGGATAAACGAATCACAAGACAAAATACGACGCTTTTCGACCTCTTAGGTCTTCTTGCCTGGAGAAACCTAAGAGGTCGAATGGCGTCGTGTTTGTCTTGTGATTCGCTTGTCCTTTTTTTTTTTTTTTTTTTTTTTTTTTCGGTTCGCTAATGTTTATTTAAGATTTGTTCAGATTTCCACTTGCAGTCGTCTCACTTTGCAACTACAACAAAGTTTAACTTCAAAACCAGTGTGCTACCATCATAACACAACAAATCACAATAAATTTTGTTGACTTCAAAATCAGTGTGGCACCATCTTAACAACAACAAACACAATAAAGTCTGTTGATTTCAGAACCAGTGTGGCACCATCCTAACTACAACAAAACACATTTAACTCAATTACAATTTTGGAATGATAGTTTATGGCCCCATGGCATTTTAACACTCAGGTAGCAACATCCTGAAGGATGGTGTTTAAACATTATTTCCTAGTGTGGGTTCTTCCCTTCTTTGGTGTAATAAGCCTGTTATACAGCCTGTTATACAGCCTGTTATGCAGCCTGTTATACAGCCTGTTATGCAGCCTGTTATACAGCCTGTTATGCAGCCTGTTATACAGCCAGTTATACAGCCAGTTATACAGCCTGTTATACAGCCTGTTATACAGTCTCACAACATGTTTGGTGCTAGTACCCGTGGAACAACAAAAGCAATAAACCCTGAATCAAGACAAAACAAATATCAGAGAGAGACAGGGAGAGAAAGAGAGAGAGAGAGAGAGACAGAGACAGAGACGGAGACAGACAGACAGACAGACAGAGACAGAGAGGCAGAGAAAGACAGACAGACAAAAACAGAGAAAGAGAGAGAGAGAGAGAGAGAGAGAGAGAGAGAGAGAGAGAGAGAGAGAGAGAGAGAGAGAGAGAGAGAGAGAGAGAGAGAGACTCGACACAAGACTTGAGGCAGAAGAGAAAGGTATTAATTGTTTCACAACATTTATTGATTTCTGGAAGTTGTAAAGAAAGACATCCTACAGGTCTGCATGGCGCTTGTGGTTCGGTGGGGTTTTTTTTGTTTGTTTTTTTTTTTTTTTGCTCTCTTTTTTTTGTATGTTTTTCAGAATATCATGTCTCTCCCCGCTTGCTGCCTCCAAACCAATCACAAACAGGAACAAAGAACACATATTGATTTCATCAATTTGATATCATTTGCAACAGCTAAACACCCCTCCCACCCTCTTCCACCAACAATCGTTGTCTAGTGCGTAAAGATGGGTACTGAATCTTAGCAGAGTTTCCACTGTATATTTGTGAGACGATATTCTCTCTGTCTCTGTCTCTGGTCTCTGTCTCTCTCTCTCTCTCTCTCTCTCTCTCTCTCTCTCTCTCTCTCTCTCTCTCTCTCTCTCTCTCTCTCTCTCTCTCTCTCTCTCTCTGCGTCATACCTTTTTTGTTGTCACAATTTACTCGCAGTCTGCACCGGGATCTTTTCGCTTTGTT
>JADBJO010009085.1:25000-40000 GCA_016801955.1 Conus betulinus
CTGCTTTCTGTGATACCACATCTTCCTGAGCTGTCACACTGGGAGCCTCTAGGCCAGACAGGTCTGTGCCGCATGGCTTTATTTGATCACGATAAGCCTAACCAACAGTTTCCGATGGTCAAGTGTCATTCAGATTATTAACTTCATATTGTACTTAACAATAATGGTTGGCCAATTCATGATCTTCAGGGAAACACCTACTTTCAGAGCTATGCTCGATATATTCCTCATCAAAGCCTGTGTATTCTGTGGCGCACCTGGAGAGGAAAGTGGCAGTGCAAACCGTGCAAGCTGGCTTATGCTTGGCGTATTAATGTTAACGATGACAAGTGGTCTTCCATAATTAAACCAAACTCATGACGCCGTGGTTGTGTTTGGTTACCACTCCCCTCTGCATTCTGCACATTTCTATAGCTGTGGACTGTGGTCATGTAGGCACGGCAGAAATCACAAGAAAAGAAAGTACTCAACATGTTCAAATCGCGATTGGTTGCGTCAAAAAAAAAGACATCACACAAAGAAAATGAAATAACATAACACAAACAACGAATCAAGAAACAGGAGTTAAAGTTCATGGCGTGTACCCCAGCCAGACAAAAGGAACCAATGAGATATAACGCGAAAGCTTGTAGGCAGATCATATAACACGCAGTCCTTTTCTTTCTTTGATTTGTCTTGATGTGTCTGACCCTCACTCCCAGATAGGTGTTGCAAAGACTGCAGTGATGCCCCCACTTACATGACCTTTCCCTCTGTGGCTACCCTCTACTATGTCTAATTCTAATGATTGTTTTCATGTTTTCGGGTTTTCTGAATTGCGACTAAGTAATGTAATACCTGACAGTGTACTCTCGATTCCTGGTTACAATATAATCCGAAGAGACGCTGCTGTGAAATTCGAAACTGGTTTGGTAAACGTATGTTCATCAATCTGTAAATTATAGGGTCTTAAATATGTTCAATAGATTCAATATTGAAAGTATTTGGATTGAAATTCGCCTAAAAGGGACCAAACCGTATTTAGCCGGCTTCATATACAGAAACCCAGAAGAGAGGGTAGAGTGGTCACAGCGTTTCGAACTCATGATGGAAGATGTTTTGAGTCACTCTACGGAAGTTGTCCTGCTAGGTGATTTTAATATTGACTTACTGAAGCCCCACGAAACATGGAAAAGATGTTATGGATTATTTAAACCTAAAGCAATTAATAAACACCCCTACAAGGAAAACGCCACAGTCTGAAACAATAATAGACCACATTTATGTCACTAGCCCAAGTAACATAATAGAAACGTCTGTTCCAGTCCTTGGCCTAAGCGACCATTTCCCAGTATGCTTAACCTGGTCTAAGAAAGGTATAAAAAATTCCCAGATGTGGTCATAAATGTATATCGTTTCGCTCCTATAGAAACTTTATTGAGGAAGAGTTCCTGTCTCTCACTTAAGCATGGCAAACTTTACAGAGGTTTACCAACATACAGACCCGGATAAAGCATTATCAATATGGTATACAATTTTCATGTCCGTTTTTGATAAGCATGCCCCCCCTAAGAACCAAGCGGGTCAAATCCATAGAAAACCCACCATGGTTGAATGTAGAAATTAATGCCGAAATCCAGACTCGCGAGAAACTATTGCAACCACTGGCAAAGACGATAACTTCAAGAAACAGCGAAACAAAGTAACCGCAATGAAACGACGCGCTCGAAAAAAAGTATTTTAATGACTTAATTAAATCTAAAAGTGATACTAAATCAGTTTGGAAAGCTGTAAACCAACTATCAGGGAAAAAGGCATTAGCAACAGCCCCTAGTAGTGATAATCTCTCTGCCGAAAAGCTGAACAAACATTTCACAACTGTTGCCCAAACAGTTATTACGACAGACAACTCACAGTCAAACGATCTGTTATTGTTAAAACATTTTTGTGATTCAAAGAACACCTACTCAAAACTTCAGTTCCCATTCATTAGTGTGCACGAAGTTTTCAAAGAACTATCATCTTTTAAACAGTCTCGTTCACGGGGTTTGGATGGACTTGACAGCAAAATCTTGAAGACATCTGCACCCATTATTTCGGAACACATTACATATGTTTACAATCTCTGTCTTGAAAATTGTTGTTATCCACAAGCATTTAAGGATGCCAAAGTGCTGCTGATTCATAAGTCTGGTGATCTTTCGGACCCATCCAATTATAGACCGATTTCTATATTATCTGCTTTGTCCAAACCTTTGGAAAAACACATTAAATGTAATCTTCATTCACATTTTACCAAATATGATCTATTTCACCCCAATCAGAGTGGATTTAGAGCCAGTCATTCCTGCCACACCACCATGCTCACAAACTTAATAGAAGAATGGCATTTAAATATAAACAATGATTTATTCACTGCTGCTGTCTTTGTTGATTTTGCAAAAGCATTTGATAACATTGATTATGATCTTTTATCTAGAAAATGTATTTTATATGGACTTACATCGACTCAGTAAATCTCATCTCATCTTTTTTAACAATAAAAGACAAGCAGTATTCCAGGATTCCATTATGTCACCTCTTATGACTGTGAAATATGGTATTCCTCAAAGATCTATTTTAGGTCCTATTTTGTTTTCTATTTATGTTAACGATTACCACTTCATGTAACGTCGTCTACTGAACTGTTTTGCTGATGATACTACCCTTTATAACAAAGATACAAGTCCTGAAGTAGTGTGTGGCAACATGCAGAATGATTTAGATAAATTAGTCAGCTGGACCGAAGCAAATCATATGGATCTTCACCCCTCTAAAGTCAAAGTTCATGTTAGTTACCACCAGACAGAAAAGACAAAACATTAAAAACCAGCCTGCCAAAACTTAGAATTTATGACAAAGCATTGGAAGAAGTCGAATCGCACAAATTGTTAGGTCTTACACTTGATAATAACATATCTTGGTCTAGCCACATATCATTACTTTGTAAAAAAAAAACTATCCACGAAAGTGTTTCAGCTAAATAGAATAAAGCATTTTCTTGATGAGCATACTCGAAAGATATTTTTCCATGCATTCATCCAACCGGACATAGACTATGCTTCAACTTGCTGTGATTTGGCGAGTAAAAACTCCTTTAAGACCACTTGAGAGCTTATACCGACGATCTCTCAAACTTATTCTGCTTAAATCATTGTCCCTCCTACCCAGTGATTACAAATACCTATGTATTTTTCCCTTTGGGTTTAAATGCCGTTTTAATAAAGCTAATTTTATGTACAAAATTATAAATAATTTAAACGCCGTCTTATCTCCGTAGAAAATTCATTGTAAACGATATTCGTAGTAAACGTACTATTTTCACCCCACGACCTAGGACAAATCTATTCATGATCTCCCTTACTTACTCGGGTGCCAGACTTTGGAATGAATTGTCCGATCATCTTAAGAACAGCTGTAATTTGAAATCTTTCAAAAAGGCTTACCACAAGACGTTATGGAAACATCTGTAAAATGCCGGCTTGGTACTACTTCGATTTCTAAGTTCCTTTCCCCAGTCCAAGTCAAATGGCTATTTTCCGCTCACTAAAGCATGGTTGTAAGTGGTTTTTTTTTGTTTGTTTGTTTTTTTTTTTAAACGAAACACCATTACATGTACCTGTATTCTATTGGTGATTTGAATCCTGGTTCTGATGAGTATGTGTCTATGGTGGTGGGAGAATTCGTTTGATGAGTTTTGATGATATGTCCTCACCTCTAATCTAGGAACTTTTTTGCTGTTTGTTGCGATTTCTCTCTCTCTCTCTCTCTCTCTCTCTCTCTCTCTCTCTCTCTCTCTCTCTCTCTCTCTCTCTCTCTCTCTCTCTATTATGGATTTGTGTATTCACCTTTTTCCCTGTAGTTGCTATAATGACTTCCAGGTTTCGATTTTTTTTTTTCTCTTCTTGTTTTCTTTGTTTTTTTTCCCAGGGCTGGGTGGAAAAAAGCATGTACACTTTGCTTATCTCATTACCCTGGTAAAATAAATTTTCGTTCGTTCGTTCGATCGTTCTGTGCAGCCCGCTAACAGTAGGCCAAGGACAGGGCTGTCCACTCTCTATCACTGGTCCCAAACCCCCCCCCCCCCACCCCCCCCCCCCCCACCCACCCATTTTTTCTTCTGTCTCCCTCTCCTCCTCCCTGTCACTGCCCCCCCCCCTTCTTCTGTCTGCCTCTCCTCCTCCCTGTCCTGTCCCTGCCACCCCCTCTCCCCCCCCATGCCCCCCCCCTTCTTCTGTCTGTCTCTCCTCTCCTCCTCCTCCCTGTCACTGCCACCCCCCCCCCCCCCCCCCCTTTCTTCTGTCTGCCTCTCCTCCTCCCTGTCACTGCCCCCCCCCCCCCTTCTTCTGTCTGCCTCTCCTCCTCCCTGTCACTGCACTGCCTGCCCCCCCCCCCCCCCCCCCCCCCCATGTCTTCTTCTGTCTGCCTCTCCTCCTCCCTATCACTGCCCCCCCCCCCCCCCCCCCCCCCCCCATGTCTTCTGTCTGCCTCTCCTCCTCCCTGTCACTGCCACCCCCCCCCCCCCCCCCCATGTCTCTTCTGTCTGCCTCCTCCTCCTCCTCCCTGTCACTGCCCCCCCCCCCCCCCCATGTCTTCTGTCTGCCTCTCCCTCCCTGTCCTGTCACTGCCACCCCCCCCCCCCCCCCCCCCATGTCTTCTGTCTGCCTCTCTCCTCCTCCCTGTCACTCCCCCCCCACCCCCCCCCCCCCCCCCATTCTTCTGTCTGCCTCTCCTCCTCCCTGTCACTGCCCCCCCCCCCCCCCCCCCATCCTCCCTTCTGTCCCCCTCTCTTCTTCCTCCCTGTCACTGCCCCCCCCCCCCCCCCCCCCCCCCCCATCTTCTGTCTGCCTCTCCTCCTCCCTGTCACTGCCACCCCCCCCCCCCCCCCCTTTCTTCTGTCAGCCTCTCCTCCTCCCTGTCACTGTCCGCCCCCCCCCCCCCCCCCCCCCCCTTTCTTCTGTCTGCCTCTCCTCCTCCCTGTCACTGCCCCCCCCCCCTTTCTTCTGTCCCCCTCTCTTCCTCCTCCCCTGTAACTGTCCCCCCCCCCCCCCCCCCTCTCTTCTGTCTGCCCCTCCTCCCTCCTCCCTGTCACTCCTCCTCCCCCCCCCCCCCCCCCCCATTCTTCTGTCTACCTCCCTCCTCCCCCCCCCCCTCCCTGTCACCTCTCCCTCCTCCCTCACTTCCCTCCCCCCCCCCCCCCCCCCTTTCTTCTGTCTGCCCTCTCCTCCTCCCTGTCACTCCCCCCCCCCCCCCATTCTTCTGTCTACCTCTCCTCCTCCCTGTCTCCCTCCTCCCCCCCCCCCCCCTCTCTTCTGTCTGCCTCTCCTCCTCCCTGTCACTCCCCCCCCCCCCCCCTTTCTTCTGTCTGCCTCTCCTCCTCCCCCTGTCACTGCCCCCCCCCCCCCCCCTCTCTTCTGTCTGCCTCTCCTCCTCCCTGTCACTCCCCCCCCCCCCCCCCCCCCCCCTTTCTTCTGTCTGCCTGCCTCTCCTCCTCCTGTCCCTGTCACTCCCCCCCCCCCCCCCCCCTTCTGTCTCTCTCCCTCTCTCCTCCCTCCCTGTCACTGCCCCCCCCCCCCCCCCCCCCCCCCCCCCCGCTTTTCTTCTGTCTACCTCTCCTCCTCCCTGTCACTGCCCCCCCCCCCCC
The DNA here is from genome assembly GCA_016801955.1 of Conus betulinus. Classification (NCBI taxonomy): domain Eukaryota; kingdom Metazoa; phylum Mollusca; class Gastropoda; order Neogastropoda; family Conidae; genus Conus; species Conus betulinus. Next base: position 30,663 of record JADBJO010009085.1, read on the forward strand.
CCCTTTTCCTTCTTCTGTCTACCTCTCCTCCTCCCTGTCACTCCCCCCCCCCCCCCTTCCTTCTGTCTTCTGTCTGCCTCTCCTCCTCCCTGTCACTCCCCCCCCCCCCCTTTCTTCTGTCTGCCTCTCCTCCTCCCTGTCACACCCCCCCCCCCCCCCCCCCCCTCCCTTTCTTCTGTCCCCCCTCTCCTCCTCCCCCCACTCCCCCCCCCCCCCTTCCTCTTCTGTCTGCCTCTCCTCCTCCCTGTCACTGCTGCCCCCCCCCCCCCCCCTTTCTTCTGTCTGCCTCTCCTCCTCCCTGTCCCTCACTCCCCCCCCCCCCCCCCTTTCTTCTGTCTACTCCTCCTCCTCCCTGTCCTCCCCCCCCCCCCCCCCCCCCTTCTTTCTGTTTCTTCTGTCTGTCACCTCCTCCTCCCCCTGTCCCCTCCCCCCCCCCCCCCCCTTTCTTCTGTCTACCTCTCCCTCCCTCCCTGTCACTGCCCCCCCCCCCCCCCTACCTTTCTTCTGTCTGCCTCTCCTCCTCCCTGTCACTACCCCCCCCCCCCCCCCCCCCCCTTCTTCTTCTCTCTCCCCTCCCTGTCACTCCCTGTCCTCCCCCCCCCCCTCCTTTCTTCTGTCTGCCTCTCCTCCTCCCTGTCACTGCCCCCCCCCCCCCCCCTTTCTTCTGTCTGCCTCTCTCCTCCTCCTCCTCCCTGTCACTTCTGTCCCCCCCCCCCCCCCCCTTTCTTCCCTACCCCTTTCCTTCCTGTCTCTCCCTGTCACTCCCCCCCCCCCCCCCCCCTTCTTCTGTCTACCTCTCCTCCTCCCTGTCCCCCCCCCCCCCCCCCCCTTTCTTCTGTCTACATCCTCTCCCCTCCTCCCTGTCCTACCCCCCCCCCCCTTACTTCTGTCTCTACCTCTCCTCCTCCCTCCCTGTCACCCCCCCCCCCCCCCCCGTTTTCTTCTGTCTACCTCTCCTCCTCCCTGTCCCTCACTGCCCCCCCCCCCCCCCCTTTTTCTTCTGTCTACCTCTCCTCCTCCCTGTGTCACTACCCCTCTCTCCCCCCCCCCCCCCCCCTTACTTCTGTCTGCCTCTCCTCCTCCCTGTCACTCCCCCCCCCCCCCCCCCTTACTTCTGTCTACCTCTCCTCCTCCCTGTCACCTGTCCCCCCCCCCCCCCCCCCCCCCTTTCTTCTGTCTGCCTCTCCTCCTCCCTGTCTCACTCCTCCCCCCCCCCCCCCCCCCCCCCCCCCGTTTTTTCTTTCTTCTGTCTGCCTCTCCTCCTCCCTGTCACTCCCCCCCCCCCCCTCCCTTTCTTCTGTCTGCCTCTCCTCCTCCCTGTCACTCCCCCCCCCCCCCCCCCTTTCTTCTGTCTGCCTCTCTCCTCCTCCCACTCCCCCCCCTCCCCCCCCCCCCCCCCCCCCCCCCGTTTTCTTCTGTCTGCCTCTCCTCCTCCCTGTCACTGCCCACCCCCCCCCCCTCTTTCTTCTGTCTGCCCCTCCTCCTCCCTGTCACCGTCCCCCCCCCCCCACCTCTTTCTTCTGTCTGCCTCTCTCTCCTCCTCCCTATCACCGCCACCCCCCCCCCCCCCCCCCCCCCTTTCTTCTGTCTGTCCTCTGCCTCTCCTCCTCCCTGTCACCGTCCCCCCCCCTCACCTCTTTCTTCTGTCTACCTCTCCTCCTTCCTGTCACCCCCACCCTGCCCACCCCCCCCCCCCCCCCCCCCACCCCCCCCCCCCCTTTCTTCTGTCTGCCTCTCTTCCCTCCTGACACTTCCCCCCACCCCCTCCTGTTTCTTCTTCTGTCTCTTCTCCTCTCTGTTACTTCCCCCCCCCCCCCCCCCCTTCTTTCTTCTGTCTGCCTCTCTTCCCCTCCTGACACTGCCCCCAACCCCCTCCTGTTTCTTCTGTCTATCTCTCCTCCTCCCTGTTTTTTTTTGCCCCCCCCCCCCCCCCCCCCCTTTCTTCTGTCTGCCTCTCTTCCCTCCTGACTCTTATCCCCCCCCCCCCCCCCCCCCCCTGGACCAGTCCTGGACCTTTTCTTCACATCGTTCTCGAGGCCAGGCCATACATAACGAGCTGAAATGGCACAGAGGGTAGGTTTAGGCCTGGGATGGCAGAGGTTATGCAATGATTCAAAGACAGTTTGGGTCCATGATGGCGGGACAACTGGGCAAGGGCGGCCAGTTGAAACATCACACAGTATTTCAACACCATCCAGAGAGACATCCTGAAGTTGTAGAGACCCTGGTTTAGCACGGAAGTCGATGACCTTGGGGTCATGGTGCTGTTCAGCAGCCAGTTTCACACGATCTACTGTGAGGACTGGTGATGCAGATGCAACCATTGGCTCTGGATCTCCAACTGGAACTCGAGAGAGAGCATCAGCTACAATGTTATCTGACCCTCTGTTGTGTCTGATGTCTGTCGTAAACTCAGCAATGTAAGAAAGCTCACGTTCTTGACGTGGGGATCTGTGTTGCTAGTGAGAGCATGGACCAATGGCTTGTGGCCAATGTATATGGAGAATGGTCTGCCTTCCTGGAAATAGCAAAAATGTTGAATAGTACTGAAGATGGCTAATAACTCACGGTCAAAAGTGGAGTAGCGTCGCTGAGTAGGCGACAGTTTCCTGAAAAAGAATGCAATGGGTCTGCATGTACCTTGGTGCCTCCCTGTCAGTACCCCCCCCCCCCCCCCCCCCCTTTCTTCTGTCTGCCTCTCCTCCTCCCTGTCACTGCCCCCCCCCCCCCCCCCCCTTCTTCTGTCTACCTCTCCTCCTCCCTGTCACTCTCCCCCCCCCCCCCCCCTTTTCTTCTGTCTGCCTCTCCTCCTCCCTGTCACTCCTCCTCCCTCCCCCCCCCCCTTTCTTCTGTCTCCCTCTCCTCCTCCCTGTCACCCCCCCCCCCCCTTTCTTCTGTCTGCCTCTCCTCCTCCCTGTCACTCCCCCCCCCCCTTTTCTTGTCTACCTCTCCTCCTCCCTGTCAGTCCCCCCCCCCCCCCCCCCCTTTCTTCTGTCTGCCTCTCCTCCTCTCCTGTCACTCCCCCCCCCCCCCCTTTCTTCTGTCTGCCTCTCCTCCTCCCTGTCACTCCCCCCCCCCCCCTTTTCTTGTCTACCTCTCCTCCTCCCTCCCTGTCACTGCCCCCCCCCCCTTCTTCTGTCTGCCTCTCCTCCTCCCTGTCACTCTCCCCCCCCCCCCCTCTCTTCTTCTGTCTGCCTCTCCTCCTCCCTGTCACCGTCCTCCCCCCCCCCCCCACCTCTTTCTTTCTGTCTGCCTCTCCTCCTCCCTATCACCGCCACCCCCCCCCCCCCTTTATTTTTCTTCTGTTTGTCTGCCTCTCCTCCTCCCTGTCCCCCCCCCCCCCCCCCCCCTTCTTCTGTCTGCCCTCTCTTCCCTCCTGACACTGCCCCCCAACCCCCCCTCCTGTTTCTTCTGTGTCTTCTCCTCTCTGTTACTTCCCCCCCCCCCCCCCCCTTCTTCTTTCTTCTGTCTGCCTCTCTTCCCTCCTGACACTGCCCCCCAACCCCCTCCTGTTTCTTCTGTCTATCTCTCCTCCTCCCTTTTGCCCCCCCCCCCCCCCCCCCCTTTCTTCTGTCTGCCTCTCTTCCCTCCGACTCTCTCCCTCCCCCCCCCCTCCCTTATTTCTTCTGTCTGCCTCTCCTCCTCCCTTCCACTGACCCCCACCCCCCCACCCCCCTTTTGGGCACGACTGGTGGTGCAGGAAGGGTAACAGAATGCGATGCGTAGGCAGGTCTGAGTCTGTCAATAGAAACCCGAATTGACTGTCCATTTTTCAAGACGTCAAAATATTTGTCTGTCCGGGCCAGTACAGGAAAGGGCCCATCATAAGGCATTACCAACGGTCCTCTGTGGGAGTCATGGCGAACATAGACTTGGTCAGCAAACTGTAAATTTCCAGGCACGTATGAAATCACAGAGCCATGGTGTGCAGGAGGTGGACGAGCTAAGTTCCTTAAGTTCTCTTGGAGCTCCTGTAGGAAGGTGCTGTTAGGAACCAGTTTGTCTACACATGGCGGTGGGAGAAAATCATCAGGTAATCTGACATTTGTGCCGTACGTGAGAGGAACTGCAGCTGCATCCAGGTCCTCTTTCCAGGTGGATCGAATGCCAAGTAACACAACTGGCAGTTCGTCCATCCAGCATGGTCCCTTCAGACGAGCCTTGAGAGCAGCTTTCTGACTGCGGTGAAACCTTTCAACCATTCCGTTGGCCTGGGGATGGTAGGCAGTGGTGTTTTTTAGGGCTAACACCACGAACCATGTGAAGTTCACGCCACAGCTGTCTGATGAATTGGCGGCCTTGGTCTGAGATGATAGTGTCCGGAACTCCAAAGCCTGCAATCCATGTGCATAGCAGGGCCCTGGCACATTTGACAGCTTCTGTGTTGGGGGGGGGGGGGGGGGGGGAATGTCCTCCGGCCATCTTGTGAATCTGTCCACGAGAGTGAGCAGATAGGTGCACCCTTCTGATTGAGAAAGAGGTCCTACAAGATTTACATGTATATCACCAAAACGTCTGTCAGAAGGTTCAAAGGGAGACAAAGGGGCTCTGGTGTGGCGGCCAGTCTTACTTTGCTGGCATGAGTGACAGTCCTGGACCATTTTCTTCACATCGTTCTCGAGGCCAGGCCATACATAACAAGCTGAAAATGGCACAGAGGGTAGGTTTAGGCCTGGGATGGCAGCGGTTATGCAATGATTCAAAGACAGTTTGGGTCCATGATGGCGGGACAACTGGGCAAGGGCGGCCAGTTGAAACATCACACAGTATTTCAACACCATCCAGAGAGACATCCTGAAGTTGTAGAGACCCTGGTTTAGCACGGAAGTCGATGACCTTGGGGTCATGGTGCTGTTCAGCAGCCAGTTTCACACGATCTACTGTGAGGACTGGTGATGCAGATGCAACCATTGGCTCTGGATCTCCAACTGGAACTCGAGAGAGAGCATCAGCTACAATGTTATCTGACCCTCTGTTGTGTCTGATGTCTGTCGTAAACTCAGCAATGTAAGAAAGCTCACGTTCTTGACGTGGGGATCTGTGTTGCTAGTGAGAGCATGGACCAATGGCTTGTGGCCAGTGTATATGGAGAATGGTCTGCCTTCCTGGAAATAGCAAAAATGTTGAATAGTACTGAAGATGGCTAATAACTCACGGTCAAAAGTGGAGTAGCGTCGCTGAGTAGGCGACAGTTTCCTGGAAAAGAATGCAATGGGTCTGCATGTACCTTGGTGCCTCCCTGTCAGTGCCCCCCCCCCCCCCCCCCCTTTCTTCTGTCTGTCAGCCTCTCCTCCTCCCTGTCACTGCCCCCCCCCCCCCTTTCTTCTGTCTGCCTCTCCCCCTCCCTGTCACTGTCCCCCCCCCCCCCCTTTTCTTCTGTCTACCTCTCCTCCTCCCTGTCACTCCCCCCCCCCCCCCCCTTTCTTCTGTCAGCCTCTCCTCCTCCCTGTCACTGCCCCCCCCCCCCCCCCCCGCCTTCTTCTGTCTGTCTCTCTCCTACCTGACACCCCCCCCCCCCTCTTTTGCCTGCCTCTCCTCCTCCCTGACCCTGTGCCCTGTGGGATGATGTTTGCCAGTCTGCCTGATCTTGGAACAGCCAGTGCCATTCCTTGTCCTGACCATGGTGCATAGGTCGTCATGTTCCATCCTTCGTCTGACCCTAAGATGTTGCAGATCTTATGATGACATGTCATATTCAGGGTGTGAAATAATCTTTAGGGATCTGCAGGAAGCGGGTGTGCATGCGCGTGAGCCCGTGCGTGTGTGCACGCACTCGCGCGCGCGCGTGTGTGTGTGTGTGCGCGCGCGCGCGCGCGTGCATCCGCGTGCGTGTGCGCATGGGAAAGAGAGGGGGAGTGAGACGGGAGGGAGGGGGATGTGCATGTGAGTGAGAGAGAAAGAGAGAGAGAGAAAGAGAGAGGGAGTGAGTGAGAGAGAGGAAGAGAGATAGAGAGACAGAGAGAGACCGACAGACAGACAGACAGACAGACATTGGGAGAGAGAGAGAGAGAGAGAGAGAGAGAGAGAGAGAGAGAGAGAGAAAGAGAGAGAGAGAGCTGATCCAAAATGCCTTTAATTCCTCCATGTGTGCAATGTAGCACATACTGGAGGAGCATGCCCTCTCCTACACCCTTTAAACACATCTGTCCTTGTAAGTAAACTATTTGGCCTGGGACGGATTTTGCTCTTTGTTCCATCCCCTACCGGGACATTGAAGACAGGTGAGCTCAGGTTGAATTCTCATCTCTATTTGTGCGTGCCCTGCATCAGCCTGTGGACGCTCAAGCTTCTGGAGCTGTGTCCAGTGTTTCAGTTCATGCTGGTCTGACAGTAATGTATCAATCCTCGTGGATCATTTGCCCTCGTTAATAGCCACTATAGCCTGTGTCTTTTAGGTCTGACAGTAATGTATCAATCCTCGTGGATCATTTGCCCTCGTTAATAGCCACTATAGCCTGTGTCTTTTAGGTCTGACAGTAATGTATCAATCCTCGTGGATCATTTGCCCTCGTTAATAGCCACTATAGCCTGTGTCTTTTAGGTCTGACAGTAATGTATCAATCCTCGTGGATCATTTGCCCTCGTTAATAGCCACTATAGCCTGTGTCTTTTGGGTCTGACAGTAATGTATCAATCCTCGTGGATCTTTGCTGTGTCTTTTAGGTCTGGCAGTAATGTGTCAATCCTCGTGGATCTTTGCTGTGTCTTTTAGGTCTGACAGTAATGTATCAATCCTCGTGGTTCATTTGCCCTCGTTATTAGCCATTATAGCCTGTGTCTTTTAGGTCTGACAGTAATGTATCAATACTCATGGATCTTTTGCCCTCGTTATTAGCCACTATAGCCTGTGTCCTATTAGGTCTGACAGTAATGTATCAATCCTCATTGATCATTTGCCCTCGTTATTAATCACTATAGGCTGTGTCTTTTACATTTCCATCTGTCAATTTCCACAGATTTCAGCCCATCGTTTTATTCGACGTTCTTAATTCGTCCATCCACTGCGTGCTTTTGTTTATTTTCTGAAGATACTAATCATGTAAGCAGGAAAATAATGATACGCGGTTTTTGAGAGTTTCCATCCTGCATGTATGAAAATAGCTCTCTCACTTTGCGGTAGCTGTGATCCGCAAGCAAAGTAGGAGAGCAGATGGTCACAAAACAATACAGCTGTCACTGTTTAGTCCTGCTGACCTCCCCTCTGGAGGAGCAATACACCAATGAAAGCTCTTTCTGAGGAAGATTACCTCCCATGCATCATTGTTCCGGAATGGGTTAAGCTTCCAGCCAATCATCGATGCACATTTTTTTTTTAGAGCTTTGATGTCAGGCTTGCGAACGAGGTTAGTGGGCGGTGTTCCAGGTGTTCCAAGAAACACCACGTGTAGGATGATCTGGTTTGGATTCCCATGGCAAAACCACTTATTCGCAGGAGGGATGGGGGGGGGGGGGGGTATTGTTGAATTAAAAGGTGTTGAGGATAGGGACTAATTCTGCTAATCTTAACAGCGTAGTTGTGGGTAGGTGCTGTTGTTTAGGTAGCCGTTTGTCAAGAAAAAAGAATATGACGACCATTATGGAGACAGATGGACATGTAAAGATTTGCCGGTGTGCAGAGGGGGTCTGGTTTGAAAACAAAACGTGGTTTGTGTTAATATGAGCTGATCATGCTGAGTGTGTCAGTGTCTCCAATGATATCGGGAGGGGGAGGGGGTTGTACAATGGTTGGAGGAGACGTTTAATATACCGTCCACAGAACAGCTAAATGCAGAGAGACAACGGGTCTGCCAGGTTTGTTGATTATGTGCATTTTGGGGAGTGGTAGAAGGTACGTTGTTTAGTGTCTGGCACCATAAGGAATTTGGCTGTCTTTAGTTAGTCAATATGTTTAAATTACTGGGTAACACACACCCGTAGTTTTCTGAAGAAAAAGTTGACGTCTTGGTATCTGTTGTCGGTGGTTGATCTGCACCATGGACTGCTGCACTTAAATATGTATCAAAGTCCTCGCCACTGAATAGTCGGACCTTTTCACTCATTTTTCCCGGGCCCCAGTCCTCCATCAACCACCTTTTGATAAATCCAATCAAGTTCAATTCTATATAACAATTGCAGAAGAGAAATCTCCACAATAAAATCCAAATTGAACACTATATTAACAATTGCAGAAGAGAAATCTCCAAAAAAACAAAATCCAAACCTGTTCTGTCATGAGAACAACGAAAATGTCTGAGTCACCAGTACATCGACAAGATAGTGTCATCAACCCAACAGACAAAGAAGGGGGGGGGGGGGGTCAGTTGCAGTCTGGGACAAAGATTTACGCACAGAGAAAGCACACAGATAAATTTATGACACAGACACAGAATTCTACACACCACTCACACCTGGCAGACTCATTGTCTCTGCCTGTACCTGCCCCACAGAACACAATTCACTGGACATTGAATGTCTTCTCCGACCCATGGTGCAAAGTCTCCCCACATACCTCAGAGACACAGCCCACACATTGAATATGATTACATCATTCAACGCAAATCCCACCTTCCAACCCAAGTCCTTCTTTCAACTTGGTTTGAAAGCGGGATCTATGTTGAAGTGGTCTCCCATTGTTGTCTTCCATTCCTCATTCAGACAGACTGAAGGCCTTTTCGTTCTTATTCAAGGGCCCCTAACCAACAATTCCCACTTACAGCTGCACTGGAAAGACAGAATCAGTCTTCATCTAAAAATTCTTTGAATTCAGCAACTACATTTTTTTTTTTTCGCAAATCAGTTGTGTGGCTATGGGAACCCAAATGAGATCATTCTGGCATGCCTTTTTATGGGACACGTGGACCACATTCTGCTGACTCTGTACACAGTCCCAACACCAGATCTCTACAAAAGCCACATCAATAGTGACTTGGAAGCCACATTCTACCAACTCTGTACACAGGCCCACACCAGATCTCTACAAAAGCCACATCAATAGTGACTTGGAAGCCACATTCTACCAACTCTGTACACAGGCCCAACACCAGATCTCTACAAAAGCCACATCAATAGTGGCTTGGAAGCCACATCCAGACCATCATCGAACTGACACATACCATCCCCAGTCAGTCCAGCTTCCTGGACATTTCCATTTCTCTCAAAGATACACAATTCAAACTTCAGCTTCCTTACGATGGAGCGCATACATACCTGAACTGCACACCTCCCACCACCCATCTGTAAAACACAGTGTTCCATTCACTGACTTTATTCTGATGAAGAAGATTTCTCTTTACAGGCAGCCAAAATGTTTGAGATTTTTCACCAACCATGGATACCCCAGTACCGTCAGTAATAAATGC
>JADBJO010009085.1:42500-45000 GCA_016801955.1 Conus betulinus
TTGAAGAGAGAACATGTGCGTGTAGGAACAATTTCCTGGCATGAAGGTTTAAGAAATGCTTAATCCTGCACAGCTGATGTTTGTCTAGATATTGATTTACATAAACTGCGAAGGTGATAAGACCAAGAAAGATTATTATCAACATATACTCCTAGAACTCGATGGCTATCCACCACTTCAATTTCCTGATTATTGATAAAAAACAGATGGAGGCTGTGTGGTTATGTTTTTGTCTTCTCTGCCTTGTTGTTATCAGCATTATTTTTGTTTTGTTAGGATTCAATGACATGTGATTTACATTTGCACCAATTACTTAAGATATTAGCATTCTTCTCTGTAATGAAGTGAAAACAGCTTCCAAGCTGGAGCTACTTGTATGGACAGTTGTATCATCACAAAAGAGTTCACATGAATCCTCAATATAAAGAGGGAGATCATTTATATAAACTGAGAACAGCAACGGACCCAACACAGAACCCTGAGGTACGCCATGTTGGATAGGTAGCTTCTCTGATAAGTTGTTGTTGACACAAACGATTTGTTGACGGTCTTCTAGGAAAGATGTTATCAGTTGTAAGGTATTTCCTGTTTACCATATGATAAAAGCTTCCTGCATAACAGTTTGTGGTTAATTACATCAAAAGCCTTTGCAAAATCAACAAACAGTGCTCCACAATATTTATTCTCATTAACACTGGCTAGCCATTGATCTACTAGGTTTGTAAGCGCTGTATGACAGAATGATTTTTCCTGAATCCTGATTGATTTTTATTTAGTAGGTTGGAGGAATCAAAATGGTGGCAAAGATGTTTATATTTATGTGTTTTTCCAAGGGCTTGGACAGAACTGGCAAAATGGATATTGGTCTGTAGTTCGATGGCTCAGATTTGTCTCCAGATTTGAAAATGGGTATTACTTTAGCAACTTTGAACTGAGCGGGAAAGTGACATTTATCAATGCATAAATTGTAAATATAGGTAAGAGTTTCACATATAACAGGTGCTGATATAGTTTCAGTATTTTTCCATCAATCCCGTCCAGTCCGCGGCTTCCTGTCTGCTTTAATTGGCATAAAGCTTGGTAAAACATCACTAACTGTCATAGGCGGAACAGGTGTTGCTGAACGAATGTTCTTAGCATTACAAATTTTTTTTTAATTTTTGTAATTCATTTGAGTCAGTATTCTTTTCTTTGACAATGTGTTCTGCAACTGTTGTAAAGTGTTGGTTGAGTTCATTTGGTGTTATGCTGGTAATGGGACTTGTCTTTGACTGTGTTTTTTTTTATTCGTAAGTTCATTTATTGCTTGCCATATGGACTTCGAATTTTGTTTGTTGTTGGCTACAAGTTCGAACGAAAAAAAAATTCATTTTTGCTGTCCGTTTGAGTGAGTTGACTTTATTACGTTGCCTTTTGAATCCATCCGACTTCCCTTCTGCTTCAAGGAGATCGTCGCGTAAGAAACAAGCAGCTTGTATTTCATCAGTCATCCACTTTGGTTGTGCACTATGTTTAACTCGACGCGCGTTTTGAATGGCGCATGCTTGTCATAAACAGAATTAAACGTGTGTAGCCAGTACTCTAGCGCTTCTCTCTGGATCAGTGTATTATAAACATTAATAAAGGGGGAATTCGTGAGGTCAGTAAGAAAGGTATCTTCGTGGAAGTGTCCAAAAGATCTGTAAGTGATGTGTTTGTGGCCAGTTTTAGGAATTTTGATGATTCCACTTCTTTTCCACGTAATGCATACTGGAAAGTGGTCGCTGCATCCATTCAAAGGCACATTTCTCTATGACGTTTTGTGGTTCAGAAAGGTAGATGTGTGTCAATTAATGTTGTGCTAGTGAGTGTTTACTCTGGTTGGCATGTCTATAATTTGAGATAAGTTGTATGAGGTAGTCCTATCTGACCATGATGTTTGGCCCTTCAATAGATCAATGTTGAAATCACCTAAAAGTATTAATTCTGTGGCAGCGAAGCGACATCCATCATGGCTGTAAACTTGTCCATCCAACCAGCATTTTCGGCTGGTTTTTCGATACACAAATCCTATTTTGATGGGTTTTGTTCTCTTTAACTTGATTACTAACCAAACTGCTTCAATTCCAAAACTTTCAAGATCATACAAACGTTGGGCATTTAATGTTTCATGAACGTAAAGTAATATGCCTGTAGATTTTGATTCGGTGGGATCTCTGCGTACAATATTGTAGCCAGAGATTAAAACAGCGGCATCAGGGACATTATCTGAAAGTCTTGATTCAGTGAAGCCAAATATATGGAGGGTTTGTCTTGATTGTACAGTATAGTAGGAACCTCATGTAACTTGTTTTGTATATGGTTTATATTAAGATGTCCAATACGTAGTCCGTCTTCCTGTGGCCACTTTGAAGATGATTGCACCATTTATGCAACTAAAAAAAAAAAATATATATATATATAGCAAGGATACACTTGAATACAAACTCAATATGTCCGTATGGTATACACACACAACAAC
>JADBJO010009085.1:52500-60000 GCA_016801955.1 Conus betulinus
CCACAGTTCTTAATTCTGTGGTGTTCTCACCATCAAGGGTTCAAAAAAGGATCCAACAGCACTCCCAAAGCAGCCAGCGAAACGTAGGAAATAAAACAAAACAAGCGTGTGGAGAAGAAAAGTTGTTGAAAAACTTCAAACATTTTGCAAACAGTATAAAATGTAGGGACAATCTTTGAGCCAATGTTTGAGGATCCATTTAAGGATGCAAGTGAGATAAAAAGATATGGAACAGCCTGAGTGGTCAGTTCTGCTGTTCAATGACCCAAGCATTGTCGGCTAAGAACTGTGCAAACCAACCTTTACTTGGATGTCCTAAGAGATGCAATCACCCACTGATTGACCAAACAATATAATGCTGAACAATCACGTAGTGGGGGAAAACAAGTGCAGGTTAACAATTCTTCCATTATTATAGTAATGACTTGGCAAAGATCTGAAATTAAGAAAAGGTTGATGATGAAGAAAAGGGGAATATAATGTATTATAAATGTGAAAACCCTTCACTAGCTGCATGAAGGAACCGTCACAATCCCTCTCGAAGGCAGATCTATCTCCTGCTCCCGGGCTTTTCGTCCGCTGGACGAAATATATAATTGGTAATAATAATAGTGATCGTAATAGTGGTAGTAGTTATGAAGGTAATGATGATATTGATACTGATCGAGATAATAAGAATAATTGAGTTGGTAGTTTTTTTGGTGGTGGTGGTTGTTGTTGTTGTTGTTGTTGTTTTGTTTTTGTTTTTGAAGGTGGTGATAATAGTGCTGACAATGATGGTGTGATGACAGTGCTAATGACAGCATAATAATAAAAAAACAATATTAATACCAGTAATAGTAGTGGGAAAGGAATGGATCTGGTCAACGAGTAAAACTGAACAGTGCCACTGGAGCTGGGGAAAAGTGGTGAGGGTAGATATTGTAATGCTAATAATAGTAATGGTAGGTGACAAGGAATAGGGATGATCACAGAGTGGAAGGTTAGCAGTATTATTGCAGCAGAGGAGAGTAAGATGGTTGGGGACTGAATCATCGCATACCAGAACATCTTTCTGACAATATGGCTGCGTTGGTGTTTCCTTGTGGCTAATTTTAGACTGAATTCTCGCACATCAGGGCATCTGTTGACAATATGGCGGTGTTGGTGTTTCCTTGTGGCTAAATTTAGACTGAATTCTCGCACATCAGGGCATCTTTTTGACAATATGGCGGTGTTGGTGTTTCCTGAGACCTGTTTCAACTGAATTCTAGTATATTAGGATGACTTTCTGATAATATGGTGGGGACTGGTGTTTCCTTGTTACTATTTTTAGACTAAACCATAGCATGCTGGGATAACTTTCTGACAATATGGTAGGGTTGGTGTTTCCTTGTTACTATTTTTAGTCTGAATCGTAGCATATTCGGATGATTTTCTGACAATATGGCGACGTCGGTGATTCCTTGTGACTAGTTTTAGACTGAATCCTCGCATACCAGGGCATTTTTCTGACAATGTGGCGGCGTTGGTGTTTCCTTGAAACTAATTTTAACAGAATCCTAGCATAGTGGAATAGCTTTCTGACAATAAACGGCGCTGGTGTATCCTTGTCATTAATTTTAGACTATATCTTAGCATACTAGCATAACGTTTTACCAATATGGCGGCGTTGGTGTTTCGTTGTGATTAATTTCAGACTAAATCCCATCACACTCCGATATCTTTGTGACAATATGGCGGCGTTGGTGTTTTCTTGTGATAGTTTTAGACTAAATCCTAGCATACCACTGCATCTTCTGACGATATGGTGGAGTTGGTGTTTTTCTTGTTACTGATTTCAAACTGAAAATCCTAGCATACCAGGACATATTTCTGACAATATGGCGGCACAGGTGTTCTTTGTAACTAATTTTAGACTGAATCCTGGTATACCAGGAGATTTTTCTGATGAGATCACGGAAGCTAGCTGGCTTGTCTCTATTCATAATCTCCAACCATTGTATGTCGTCTGTCATCGCCTTTTTGGACAGTATAACCACATCTCTGTCTTCACCCTGTGTCTGTCTGTCTGTCTGTCTGTCTGTTTGTCTCTCTCTGTCTCTCTCTCTCTATATATATATCTCTCTCTCTCTTTCTTCTTCTCTCCCTCTTTTCCCCCCCCCCCCCCCCTCTCTCTCTCTCTCTCTCTCTCTCTCTCTCTCTCTCTCTCTCTCTCTCTCCATTACCAGGCAGGACTGAATGCGCCAAGGTTTTGATATCTGAATGACAGATAATGGAAAGACCACAATAAAGTCTTTACCTCTTGCATGACTCGCCAGTGTACCTGAGAGTATGAAGGGGGGGGGAGAGAAAACCCGTGACACAATGCCACAATAAACGACAGTCATCGAGGCCACTGGTGTAGCAGCACAACTCCGACAAAAAGAGGCCCTGGGCCTATTGACACATGAACACATTCTCCTCAACAAGTCTAGAGCCACTGACAATACATTGACACAGTTAACTCAACAAACTAGAGTCCCCAAGGCCTATGATACATTAACACAACTAAATCAAACTATGGTCACTGAGGCGTGTCACACAGTAAGACAGCTGAATCAAACAAGATTACCCAAACTTGTGATACATTCACACAGCTGAATCACATTAAAGTCACCAAGGCCTGTGCATTATTGACACATCTGAATAAAACGAGATTCATCAAACATATAATACATTAGCACAGTTGAATGAAACTAGAGTCACAGCTGAATAAAAGCTAGAGTCACACACCCACACAACTGAATCCAACTAGTATACCAAAGTGAATGATAAATTAACACAGCTTAATTATTATTAACACATCTGAATAAAAGTAATCGCCGAGGCCTATGATACATTAAAACAGCTGAAACGACTAGAGTGACTGGAATTTATCAATATGTTAAAACAGCTGAATCCAACTACGTCGCCACATTCTATGATACATTAAATCCAACTACGTCGCCACATTCTATGGTACATTAACACAGCTGAATCAAACTAGAGTCATCAAGACACGATACACTAAGACAACTGAATTAAAGTAGAATCATTAAGGCCTATGATACATTAACGCAGTTAAATCAACCTAGTGTCACCTAGGCCTATGATACTTAAACTATTCAAACTATGATTCAAACTAGAGCCACCGTGGGCCTATGGTACTTTAAAACAGTTGAATCACACTAGAGTGACTAGAATTTATTGATAAATTAACACAGATGAGTCAAAAAAGATTCGCCAAGGTCTATGATACATTAACACAGCTGAATCAAACTGGAATCACTTAGGCCTATCGTAAATTAACACACAGCCGACTCAACAACCTAGGGCTGCCAGCACATCATGACAACTAAGGTTACCTAGGCCTATCCTGTAGAACTTTCATTTGTGCGATAGCTGTTCTGTGCAGTGTCTGGTGTTGTATCCAGCTACAGGTCTATACCAATCTGATGTTATCTTCCCACAGGTACCGCTATGCCTTCCAACTTGATGATGGCACGTGGCCTATTCTGTTGCTGTCATTCCTAACGAGCACAACTTGTTTACTGAAGGTAAATCTTGGGAACAGGAGTCAGCAAAAAAGTGATATTCAATTTTCACGTATCTGTTTATTCACTTATGTATGTATGTATGTATGTATGTATGTATGTATGTATGTATGTATGTATGTATGTATGTATGCATGTATGTGTGTGTGTGTGTGTATGTGTGTATGTATGCATGTATGCATGTATGTATGTATGTATGTATTTTTATACCTACGTACATACGTATGTACATACCTTCCTACGTACGTATGCATGTATGTATATATATGTGTACATTCAATCAGTCTTTTATTGCTTATTTACTTTGTTTCATTAATACATCCCAATAATGTCATGAGCATGGTCCTATTGAGCAGATCAAGAGGAAAATCAGAAGCATTCCTTGCGGAAGAACAGACACGATTAAGGTAAAAAAAAAAAAAAAAAAAAAGTACATCTGAACAGGACTGCAAATTCTGACTGCTAATGGAGAAACCATTTAAAGCAAAACTATGATCTCCTACATAACCCCATTGATTTTGACAAAGCTTTGACCCTCTATGGCATGAAGTGTGTTACAGCAACAAGAAACTGTAACTTGGACAACTACTTTCAGAACTGTGCAGTCGTTCAGTCAAAAAAATGAAAATAGCACCGTTATTGTGAATAACGATGTGGAAGATATCTTCCTGACCACTGAACGACACGACTGTTTCCTCTCTGCCATTCTGGTAAACATTTACCGGAACATCGATCACAGGAAACCTAGACCTACACATCTGTATAGTGACTGCAGAAGTTCTGTGTGCAATACCAAAGACACTGTACAAGAAGTGGACCAGCTCAAGTGTTTGGGGTTCATTTTGAGTAAGAACAGCTGACTTAGCCTGTCTATGCTTGCTATTTGCCTTAAGGATTCTACACGCTAGAAGTATCGCCTTTCCTGTGAAAATAAAACCTGACATGTTTTTGATTGTGTTCACTCCATTGTAAGTATTCGTTAAAGTTATTCGTTGATTTCAGCAATTCGATATTTAAAATTCTTTACTTTGATATTCATTATACATCACTGACCTCTTATGGGTAGACCGACCACTTTGCTGCAATGGTCAACGTTGCACGTTGCAGACTGAATATGAAGGGCTTTTTGTTCTTTTCACGAGAGGTTGGAGTGGCAAACAGGTTTGGGTTTCATTGTTGAGATTAAGAGCTTTCTGTTATCTGAGGTTTTATCGACTTGCCTGTCCTTCTGGGTGCAGACAATAGATAACTTTGATATCTGAAAGGTTTTAAATTTCCTTTGGCGTTCCCTTGATGGTGGTTTTTTTATTTCCTTTCAAAATCCTTCAACAGTTTCTCACTTTATCTGGTGGTCTGTCAGTCCAAGAGTCCAACTGAATCTTGTAATAAAAAAGCAAGAAGGCGACACACACACACACACACACACACACACACACACAGAGAGAGAGAGAGAGAGAGAGAGAGAGAGAGAGAGAGAGAGAGAGAGAGAGAAGTAATGGATACTAGTGTAATGGTAACTCTTGCCCAGACGTAAATTGCACAGTACGCTAATTGTGATTTAGTTTCATTTAACACTGTTTGTTTCAAGATTTTTCAGAAAAAAGCAAATTGACTGAAGGTACATGTCATAACTATATATTGGTTTTACATAGGGCCTTACTACCCTCTCTGTGGCACCATGAGCGCTTTTGAAGGACTTGTTGTCGTCACAGAATGTGAGGAAAAACACCACAGACATTATGTAGGTGAACTAAATTCCACATAAAAAACGAACCTAAACAGACAAAAATCCTTCAAGGGGATTCTCCACAAACGATGCTTCCAGACTTGGGGAACTCCACAGATTTCCAGACCTCCAGTCGCCTGCCTGTGTCTTTCACTCGCTGCCCTGGCCAGCACTGGACCTTGACCTTTTTAGCCTGTGACGTGGACAGCCATTGCTGGGTCAGCAAAGACGTCACAGATGTTACATGGAGTTCTCCCACGTCCTCTTGGTGCAAGGCAGGCACACAGTCCTCCCCGTTATATTTTTTTGTGAGCTGGCCAAACAGCGCGTGCCCTTCACGCTGGTGTGCGATGGTCACGAGGACTGTTATGACCGTGGTGATGAGGAGTTCTGTACGTACCGGCCATGTCCAGTACACGCCGACATGCAGTGTGCCAACAGGGGGCAGGTGGGGCATGGTGATTATACCTGTCAGTTTTGTTGCTTATGTATTTGGAGCAAACCTCAAAGCAGCGTTGATCTAACAAATACTTTGATGTCTGTAAAACATGTCATATTTTATTTTGGCGAGAAAAAAGAAACAAAAAAGAAATGAAAAAAGGGGGAAAAAAGTTTCCAGTCTTGAGTAAACCACCAGTAACATTGCTATTTCTTCAAACTGACTCAAAGTATATTATTTTTGTGTCTGATAACACTGTCCTGAAGTCTCTCCATTCGGACGACTTCTGGGTTTTCCAGTTTCTTTTTAGAGAAAGTTCTCTTCTTGCTCGCATTATTTCAGAACTTACCTCATGTCTGGTTAAAGGTGTCTACATGCCTTGCTGTTTTCCTGACTGTTTTGTATGTTTGTCTCAGCCCCCTCGTCTATGTCTTATTCAACAGGGATTACGGTGGAACATTATTCTTAACTCATCTTCATTGTCTAGAAGACGTAAAACCAAATCATCCCAGTCAGCACAAAAAACGCTGGCTGGCAAGTTGTTTGATAAGAAAAATAGAGCAGTTATCAGCAAACGAAAACAACAAATATCAACATGAATACTGTTGTTGTGTTGAGATTTAGGGTGTATCTAATATACTACAAACATAACTAATGATGTAGCAAGTTTTCTATTCAACACTCACCGTAAAAGAAGCATGCAATATCGTGCGTGTTCTTCAGCATTCAAAACGCACCAAACTTGTATGATAAAATATCCCATTGATCTTTAATGACACAATGGGACGATTAGATGTAATCATAATGGTGGTGACATATTTTGGCTTGAAACCCGACTTAATCTTGTTATTAATGTGGTCCATTTTGTGTCTTAACTTAGAAAACCTAACATTTTGTATATAAAATGATGTTGAATAATACAAGTTCTCTTGAAGGTGAACTCAAGTTTGAATTCATATATTTACCAATGCATTAAAATACAAAACTGTTATCAGTCGATGCAGGGTTCCTATGAAGCAGAAAAGCTTGCAAGTGAAGAGTTACCAAAGGGGTTCTAGATCTGTTTAAAGGAATAGGCCAATACGTACAGCGCGCTCAGTGACTATGACTGTTCAAATGTGCTATGAATATGTGTTTTTGTTGTTTGTACCCAGTGCTATTCATTTCCTCAATGGTGCGACATAGAACGACACTGTCTGGATTCCAGTGATGAAGAAGGCTGTGGCTATAAGATGCGGGACATGTTTAAGAAAGCACTGGATTCATCAGGCACTGATGACGATTTACAGTTCGTGCCTGTCCAGCCCCTCGCTGTGGTGAACTTTGTGAAAAAAAAATGTATGGCAAACATTACGTCACAGCATTGCTCTCTTCGACTGACGATGGCCACAGGAGTGACGTCACACTGTGTCCACAGACCCACTTCCAGTGCCCTGGGTGGTTACTGTCTCCCTGTCTTTGTCCTCTGC
The DNA here is from genome assembly GCA_016801955.1 of Conus betulinus. NCBI lineage: Eukaryota > Metazoa > Mollusca > Gastropoda > Neogastropoda > Conidae > Conus > Conus betulinus. The sequence goes on from JADBJO010009085.1 coordinate 59,689, forward strand.
AACGGCATTGATGACTGCCAGGGTCATGAGGACGAGGCAGCATGTGAGCAGTTCACATGTCCAGGGTTCTACCAGTGCAGGAATTCCCCTGTCTGTCTTCATCCTGACCACGTGTGTGTGATGGGTTCATGCACTGTGATCAGCAGGACGATGAACGATTCTGCCATCACTTATGTCCTACGAACTGCACGTACCAAGGTCTGTCTTTTCAGTGCTGGGTGGAGATCAGCATTGAAACCTTTCCTGACGTACGTTATCTGGATGCCAGCAGAAGCGGACTGAGGCCAGAACGTCTGTGGATCAACACCATGC
>JADBJO010009085.1:65000-70000 GCA_016801955.1 Conus betulinus
CACACAAAAAAAAACACACATCAGCATGTTAACTTGGATCTCCTCGAATGAAACCATTCAGGAGCGTATAGGAAAGATCAGGGTGCAAGCTTATATTTCTTAAAAGAACACCGTTCTGGAAATCAGAAAAGATCGGCATGTAGCCTACATAAAGTAGCACGGTGCTGTAGAATGCAGAAAAGGTCAGGGTTGTAGCCTACGTAAAGTAGCACGGTGCTGTAGAATGCAGAATAGGTCAGGTTGTAGGCCGGCGCCTCCTGATGTAATGCCGAGCTGTAGAGGGCAGAGAAGATCAGCACGTAAACCTCCAGGCCCTCAGAGGACAGCACGGTGTTACTTCAAAGATGTGGATTGTGTGCTCATCTTCCCGTCCCTATCCAGCACGCATTATTGTTTTCTTCTATAAGCAGAAGTTGTCACTCACATGTACTGGTGAAATTATATATATATATCCAGGTGTAAAATCTCGCGTTCACTGGCTCCAAGCCAATTAAAATAACTGACATTGACTATCACCACAGTTGAACATATTTCTGATAAAAAAAAGATAGGGACAGGAGGGGTGTGGTTGCGAGTGATTGGTAGTAGTACAAATCATGCAGTTTTGAGAAAACAGTAAACAAGACGAACTTTGCCGTATGGTATGTAAAACCAGAGCAACAGTAGCTAAATTTCGTGTTCATTTTCTTGTTTATTGGATGTTTTTTTTTTTGTGTTTTTTTCATGGGAGGAGAGGGATGGATGAATGGTGGAGTATCTTGGAAACAAGATAAAGCAGAAAGTCTTTTGCGTGTTCAGTACAGTCGTATAATGCTGACAATCAAACTTAGTCCTGAACACCGTGTTGATACCTTTCAGTGCAGCGTGTTGACCGTAATGATTACCTGAATGTTTAGAGTTTGCCCTTAACTGGGCAGTCTGCCAGCATGGAAGCCGGACTTCATGAAGCCCAGACGGGGACTGCCGAAACACACAGTGAAGGACCCTATGGAACTGGACTTGGATGAAGACTGGCGTCCTAGACCCAAACGTAATTCCGGTTGATTTTGTTGTTGTTGTTGTTGTTGTTGTTTTTGATTTTTGGTTTTACGAATATGGGTATAAAGTAGAATACAGTTTTTTTTGGTGCCGCAGCTAATAATTAGTGTTTCTTGTCTTTTTTGTTTCCTTACCACACTTTCTCTTCTCTTACTTTTGTAACCCCCCCCCCCCCCCCCCCCCCCCCCCCCACACACACACACACACACACACACACACACACACACACACACACACACACCTCCCCCACGTGCTGGCTGCTGTTGGATTCCGTGTTTGAACTCTTGGTGCTGAGCATACCACAGAATTGTAGACTGGGGTGTGTTTCTATATGTGCTAAAGGACAACGTGCACAAGGAGTTTTGCTCCTCCCCCCCCCCCCCCCCCCCCCCCCCCCCCCCCCCCACACACACACACACACCCCACTTCCACCCCCCGATGAGTCCGATCCGATTCGATCCAGCTGACAAAAGGCCTTGGAACAGGCAATGTGAATGATTTTGTTTTCATAATAAGCTTCAACAGTATCCCATATGCTAATTATGAACGATTTGACATCTGCAGTTCCCTGATTTGACATTCTAATTTTCTTGGCCACCCCTACCCCCTCCACACACGCACACTTTATTTTCAACTTGACGAAGTCAGTGATATACAAATTTGCAGCCTGCACTCGATTTCCCCCACTTCTTAATTGTTCTGTCTACGGAGAAAAAAAGTATGGTGCGAGATGAAACTAAGCATATGCTTCTGAGATCATCGGTCTTGTTTTCCTTATTAAGGTTGCTCTACCTGTAGGTCAGTACATTTCAACACAATACTCTGACCATGCATACGCAAATACAGTCGCTCTTACTATGCATACATTCATTCATAGGACAAAAAAGAAAGAAAATAAAAAAAAAAAAAAAGAAGAAAAACCTCATCATCGCCGGGAATCCCAGTTTCATCGACGGCCCTTCCACTTCCTGAGGACACGTTGTTTCTGCAGCTGACTTTTTGCTGTCTCCGCTTCACTTCGCTGCCACCTTTCTGTTTACACAGAATTTGAGGATCCCAGTTCATAGCAAGAGGTGTCATATAACAGCCCCGAAGTCACTCTCCCTGAACACAGCACCAGAGTCACACTCCCTGAACACAGCCCAAGAGTCACTTTAACAGAACATAGCCCCGGAGTCACTCTCCCTGAACACAGCACAAGAGTCACACTCCCTGAACACAACCCAAGAGTCACTTTAACAGAACATAGCCCCTGAGTCACTCTCCCTGCATACAGCACCAGAGTCACTTTAACAGAACATAGCCCCGTAGTCACTCTCCCTGAATACAGCACCAGAGTCACTCTTCCTGAATACAGCACCAGAGTCACTTTAACAGAACATAGCCCCGGAGTCACTCCCTCTGAATACAGCTCCAGAGTCACACTCCCTGAACACAGCCCTAGAGTCACTTTAACAGAACATAGCCCCGTAGTCACTCTCCCTGAATACAGCATCAGAGTCACACTCCCTGAACACAGCCCTAGAGTCACTTTAACAGAACATAGCCCCGTAGTCACTCTCCCTGAATACAGCACCAGAGTCACACTCCCTGAACGCGCGCGCGCGCGCGCGCGCGCGCGCGCGTGTGTGTGTGTGTGTGTGTGTGTGTGTGTGTGTGTGTGTGTGTAATGCTATATGTATAATTAATGGGATGTCCTATTTTCTGATTCAATCCCATTTCAAACCTTAAAACTCTTATTTACAATAAACTTTCAAAACTTATACCAAAACTTTAGTTTGGAGGGAAAGGACAAGACGTAAAAAGTTGAATAAATGTATTCGCAACCCTTTAAGTCCTAGAATTAGGAAGCTGCGGGTGTATAACTCGCCTCTTCGGCTAATGAAAGGGAAATAACTGGTCCTTAGAGCCGTCTGTGCAGCCAACTCTAGCACGGGTCCCGGAGCAGCCCAGTGACCACCAAAGCACGTATACTCTTCAGGTGATGGTGGGTCCTGACAGAGCTGCCAACCATTCCACTTTCCGCGGAATGTATTGAGCTCAAACGGACGTCGTTTACCTGACGTCAAAATATTCTGCCCTCGAAGAAAACTTTGTTGTTGTTTTCTTTTTATTCGCAGAGTTCGCACATCTGCCGTTCGTTTAGCCAAAGAGTTGTTTCCAAACTTCCGGTTCAGGTTTTTTTTTTTTCTTCTGCTGCTATCATGTCTAAAAGACCTGCTCGACCGATTAACCATGAGGCAGAAAAAAAAAACAGAAATTAGAAGAGAAGTGCAGATTCAGATTGCTGTCTGCGGTCGTGATGGGAGTGATGCTGATCCCAGCCAGAAATTCGCCCGTAAAAAGTGTTCCGCTGCTGTGTCAGGGAGAACCAGTCTCTTCCAGGACCAGTTCCGTAGCAACAACACACACACACACACACACACACACACACACACACACGCGCGCGCACACACACACACACACACACACACACACACACACACACACACACACACACACACACACACACACACTGATATGGGAAGACCAGCTGGCACATAGATAGGTAACGACTAAATGGGAAGGCAAATTGGCACAAAGATATTGTAACCACTAAATTAGAAGTGAAACTGGCACATTATTAGGCTAACGATTAACTGGGAAGGCAAAATGGCACAAAAATGTTGTAACGACTAAATGGGAAGGGAAACTGGCACATTGTTAACTAACGATATTGTTTAGGCTACCGACTAAATGTGAAGGCCAACTCGCACATAGATAGGGTAGCAACTAATGGGAAGGCAGACTGGCACATAGTTAGGGTAACGAATAAATGGTGGGCCAAACTGACAAATAGATAGGGTACTAACTAAATGTGAAGAGAAACTGGCACATAGATAGACTAACGACTAAATGGGGAATGAAACTGGCAAATAGATAGGGTAACAACTAAATGGGAAGGGAAACTGGCAAAAAGATAGGGTAACAACTAACTGGGAAGGGAAACTGGCATATAGGGTAAAGACTAGATGGGAAGGGAAACTGGCACATAGGGTAAAGACTAAATGGAAAGGGAAACTGTCACATAGATAGGGAAACGACTAATGGGAAGGGTAACTGGCACATAGATAGGGAAACGACTAAATGTGAAGGGTAACTGGCACATAGATAGGGTAAAGACTAAATGGGAAGGGAAACTGGCACACAGGGTAACGACTAAATGGGAAGGGAGGCGAAAAGAGTAGTGATTACAGCAGGTGTGAAATGAATAGTAATGATATAATGTGAGTGATGCCATCGGAAGAGTCCTTTACAGCATGTGAAAGTATTAGTAATTATAGAATGACAGTGACGACATGGGAAGGGTTCTGTACAGCATGTGAAAGTATTAGTAATTATAGAATGACAGTGACGACATGGGAAGGGTTCTGTACAGCATGTGAAAGGATTAGTAATTATAGAATGACAGTGACGACATCGGAAGGGTTCTGTACAGCAGATGTAAACCCCTTCTGGCAGGTCAACTGCTGTTTGGCTGATTCAGAAACAGCTGGCATTAAACAACAACAGGCGCCTACACCCCCTCCCAAATTTCCCCCAGCGTCTCTTTACAATTGACAAGCATCAAGATAGCATCACGAAATACCATTGATTTGGAAACAGCCGGGGAAAGATTCGTCCCTCTGACTACCCTCCCTTGACCAACTCAAACAGGCAGTGACATGACACATGATGAATGGTCAGGCGGATCAGGTATTGACAGACTAAATCAGGCAGTGACATGACACACATGATGAATGGTCAGGCAGATGAGGTATTGACAGACTAAAACAGGCAGCGACATGACACATGATGAATGGTCAGGCAGATGAGGTATTGACAGACTAAAACAGGCAGTGACATGACACATGATGACTGGTCAGGCAGATCAGGTATTGACAGACTAAAACAGGCAGTGACATGACACATGATGACTGGTC
>JADBJO010009085.1:72500-77500 GCA_016801955.1 Conus betulinus
CGAGATCCTCTGTGTGAACCAGTCCCAAGTTTCCCCTCTCACTGCTTACGTAATGTCGAGATCCTCTGTGTGAACCAATCCCAAGTTTACCCCTGGCACTGTTTAGTTAATGTCAGGATCTCTGTGTGAACCAGTCCCAAGTTTACCCCTGGCACTGCTTAGTTAATGTCGAGATCCTCTGTGTGAACCAGTCCCAAGTTTACCCCTGGCACTGCTTAGTTAGTGTCGAGATCCTCTGTGTGAACCAGTCCCAAGTTTACCCCTGGCACTGCTTAGTTAATGTCGAGATCCTCTGTGTGAACCAGTCCCAAGTTTACCCCTGGCACTGCTTAGTTAATGTCAGGATCCTCTGTGTGAACCAGTCCCAAGTTTACCCCTGGCACTGCTTAGTTAGTGTCAAGATCCTCTGTGTGAACTAGTCCCAAGTTTACCCCTGGCACTGCTTAGTTAATGTCGAGATCCTCTGTGTGAACCAGTCCCAAGTTTCCCCTCTCACTGCTTACGTAATGTCGAGATCCTCTGTGCGAACCATCCCAGTTTTCCCCTCTCACTGCTTACGTAATGTCGAGATCCTCTGTGTGAACCAATCCCAAGTTTCCCCTCTCACTGCTTACGTAATGTCGAGATCCTCTGTGTGAACCAATCCCAAGTTTCCCCTCTCACTGCTTACATAATGTCGAGATCGTCTGTGTGAACCAGTCCCAAGTTTACCCCTGGCACTGCTTAGTTAGTGTCGAGATCCTCTGTGTGAACCAGTCCCAAGTTTACCCCTGGTACTGCTTAGTTAGTGTCGAGATCCTCTGTGTGAACCAGTCCCAAGTTTCCCCTCTCACTGCTTGCTGAATGTCAAGATCATCTGTAAAGATAAACGTGTGTGCTTGTATTTTGTATTCTCTTGTTTAAGATGTGTAGTCAATCGCGTGCTCTTTCTTTTTTCATTCACACATGTCCAAACTCAGCTGTACCTTCGTGTGGGGGGCAGCTGAAGTGAAGTTCACATGAAGAAGTCAGTGAGGCTCACGACACAATCTATCCATCCGCCAAGCTTAAACGCATTTCATGAACTGCAAGCAAACCCAACCTCTATATCCCTTAGTGTATCTCCAGTATTAGTATAGATGCGTGGGGGCTGTTCATATCAAGTTACTGAAGTTACTTGTCACTGTCTTGCTGTTCCGTGGCAGTTGTTGGCTGGTGTATGGTGGAGGTTTGGGGCTGTGCTGTACCCCCCCCCCCCCCCTTCCCCCCTTCCCCTGCACACCTCCACTCCACCCATTGCCACTTTAACTATCCATCCTCCACCTCCCCTCCACCCATTCCCACTTTGACGCACTGAATCCAGGTTGTTTACCAACTCTACAGCAAGTCTCCCCATTCTGATCTTTTTACAGTTATACGTTTCATAAGCTTGATTTTTTTCACGTTTATTTTCATACATCGTTTCGTGAGAGATTCACCCAAAATGTGGAAACGTGGGTAATCTTACCAGTTTAGAACGAGTCTCCCTGCACGGGAATCAGACCGTACTCGGCACGTCAACCTGAACCTGTCTGCGCGGTGAAACCTGTTGTCGGTGAGTCAGTGTCTTCGTTCATGTAAGAAATATCACAAGAAATATCAATGTTCCCTCCCGCTGTGCAGTTGCAACATATGCAGTCGCTGGGCTAACATTGTCACTGTCCCTATGTGGTGGCTTCCACTGTCTTTCGTCCTCCGTCTCTAACCCACACCTCTCCTGTGTCTGTCCGACCGTCTGCCTATCTGTCTGTCTTCCTCTCCACCTCTGTTTTCTCTTTCTCTCAATCTCTCTCTCTCTCTCTCTCTCTCTCTCTCTCTCTCTCTCTCTCTCTCTCTCTCTCTCTCTCTCTCTCTCTCTCTCTCTCTCTCTCTCTGCAGTGCGCGCGTGTGTGCGTGCGTGCATGCATGCATGTGCAATTGGAAGTGTGTGTGTGTGTGTGTGTGTGTGTGTGTGTGTGTACGTGCGCGCTAGCGCTCGAGATCAAAAGGGCAAAACGAGCAAGCGAGGAGAGAGAGAACGGGGGGGAGAGGAGTGGGGTAGGGAGGGAAGGAGACATGGGGGGGAGGGAAAGTTTATGTGTGAGTGTAAGGTGTGTGTGTGTGTGTGTGTGTGTGTGTGTGTGTCTGACAGAACTGGTCCTGAAATGAATAAACAAAGAGACTAAATGGATTCACACAAACTCTAGGTTTTGTAAACAAACAGTTTATAGCCATGCAAGCTTGTTTTGTTTTTTGTTTGTTTGTTTGTTTGTTTTTTTTGGTTTTTTTTTTTTCTCAACCCGGTAGTTCTTGACAAAGGAGCCTTAGTTCTTTTTCATTCAGTAACCTGAATCTACATTCTCTTCACATAAAGCTTCAAATCACCTTGTGGTCCCACCGCCTGCGGCTGTTTGCTCGCTCTGTGCAAAACACACGCTTACCGGGCGAGGACAGTGACAGTCGATTCAGTTCTGCACTAACGCTGCGCCTATGTGTGTATTGCAAGTGTTTCATACTTCGCTCCCTTCGTGTACTGGTGGACAGTTCCAACAAAAGGAATGCAACTCCATTACGCATTTGAACGACTATAGGTGGTACTTGGTCGTCGTTTGTTGGTGTAGACTCATGATTTGTGGATTGTTGTGTAGACTGCTGAGTTGTGGTTTGTTGTGTAGATCGCTGAGTTGTGGTTTGTTGTGTAGACTTGTTAGTTGTAGTTTGTTATGTACACTGCTGTGTTGTGGTTTGTTGTGTAGCCTGCTTGTGGTTTGTTGTGTAGACCACTGAGTTGTGGTTTGTTGTGTAGACAGCTGAGTTGTGGTTTGTTGTGTAGACCACTGAGTTGTGGTTTGTCGTGTAGACAGCTGAGTTGTGGTTTGTTGTGTAGACACTGAGTTGTGGTTTGTTGTGTAGACAGCTGAGTTGTGGTTTGTTGTGTAGATCACTGAGTTGTGGTTTGATGCCCATGTGGCCTTGGCACAGCTACATCCTTCAGAGCTGCTTCATGAGTGTGTGCATGCAGTGTGGTTTGGGGGGAGACTGTCTCCATCAATCAATCTAGACAGGTGAGACGCGGTTTCGTGACAATGACCATTTAGATCAATAGTAAAATCACAGTTTGGTGACCATGTTCACCCGGTAAACAGATGCAAGCTGCAGTGTAGGCAGTGTGAGCATTAATGCAAGCTTTGGTGTAGTCACTATGTGCATTAATCCAAGCTTCGGTGTAGTCCCTGTGAGCATTAATCCGAGCTGCAGTGTAGTCACTGAGTGCATTAATCCAAGCTGCAGTGTAGTCACTGTGTGCATTAATCCAAGCTGCAGTGTAGTCACTGTGTGCATTAATCCAAGCTGCAGTGTAGTCACTGTGTGCATTAATCTAAGCTGCAGTGTAGTCACTGTGTGCATTAATCTGAGCTGCAGTATAGTCACTGTGTGCATTAATCTAAGCTGCAGTGTAGTCACTGTGTGCATTAATCTAAGCTGCAGTGTAGTCACTGTGTGCATTAATCGAAGCTGCAGTGTAGTCACTGTGTGCATTAATCTAAGCAGCAGTGTAGTCACTGTGTGCATAATCCAAGCTGCAGTGTAGTCACTGTGTGCATTAATCGAAGCAGCAGTGTAGTCACTGTGTGCATTCATCCAAGCTGCAGTGTAGTCACTGTGTGCATTAATCGAAGCAGCAGTGTAGTGACTGTGTGCATTAATCGAAGCAGCAGTGTAGTCACTGTGTGCATTAATCCAAGCAGCAGTGTAGTCACTGTGTGCATTAATCCAAGCAGCAGTGTAGTCACTGTGTGCATTAATCGAAGCAGCAGTGTAGTGACTGTGTGCATTAATCGAAGCAGCAGTGTAGTCACTGTGTGCATTAATCGAAGCAGCAGTGTAGCCACTGTGTGCACTCATCCAGCTGGATGGTGGAGCTTCAGCTTAATAGCTGTGAGCGTTGGGAGGCATGGCTGAGCTGCCATTAGCTGGCTGTTTGAACTAGGGCCTACAACGGTGCTGGAGAAACAGTTGAACTGTATTTAAGTGCATGTGTGCGTTGCTTAACAGTTGTACTGCAATTAGTGCCTGTGTGTGTTGGAGTTAACAGTTGTGTGTGTTGGAGTTAACAGTTGTACTGCAATTAAGTGCCTGTGTGTGTTGGTGTTAATAATAGTTGTGTGTGTTGGAGTTAACAGTTGTACTGCAATGAAGTGACTGTGTGTGTTGGAGTTAACAGTTGTACTGCAATGAAGTGACTGTGTGCGTTGGAGTTAACAGTTGTTGTGTGTGTTGGAGTTAAACAGTTGTGTGTGTTGGAGTTAACAGTTGTACTGCAATGAAGTGACTGTGTGTTGGAGTTAACAGTTGTACTGCAATGAAGTGACTGTGTATTGGAGTTAACAGTTGTACTGCAATGAAGTGACTGTGTGCGTTGGAGTTACAGTTGTGTGTGTTGGAGTTAACAGTTGCACTGCAATGAAGTGACTGTGCGTTGGAGTTAACAGTTGTGTGTGTGTTGAGTTAACAGTTGTGTGTGTGTTGGAGTTAACAGTTGCACTGCAATGAAGTGACTGTGCGTTGGAGTTAACAGTTGTGTGTGTTGGTGGAGTTAACAGTTGTGTGTGTTGGAGTTAACAGTTGCACTGCAATGAAGTGACTGTGCATTGGAGTTAACAGCTGTACTGCAATGAAGTGACTGTGCGTTGGAGTTAACAGCTGTACTGCACTGTGGTGGCGGGTGTGCGTTTGTAACAAGAGGTGCATTATTATTTGATGACAGTGCGTGTGAGTACACACAGCCGAACAGCAAATTAAACTGTGTGTATTTATTTTAGTGCCAACAGCACCTACATTCCGGTGACCGCCATGGGGTGTGTCGAGTGCATCATAGATCTGATAAAGATGAAGCTGTTGACGTCACTGACAATGCTCATCGTGCATGCTGTCATTGGTCTGTCTTCTACATTGTTGGAGTCTGAGCAAGTGCGTTGGGGCTTATACAAGTGGTGTTCGGT
>JADBJO010009085.1:82500-87748 GCA_016801955.1 Conus betulinus
GATCGGGGGGGCACAACTATCCACCAGACTGCAGGACAAGGGGAGGTCAGCAGGTACACCACCCTGGATTCCGTTCTCCACCAGACTGCAGGACAAGGGAGGTCAGCAGGTACACCACCTTGGATTCCGTCATCCTTCAGGGTGCTCCACCAGAGTGGTCAGGTCGTTCTACCGCCATGGTTCCTGTCATCGGTCAGGGCGGTCAGGAAGAGTTGTCTCGCAGTCACACTGCCAGGGTCCATTCCATCTGTCGGCCTCAACTCACACTGGCTGACTTTCATAGCTTCGTGGACCCCCAGACCAACCGCCTGATCTTTCAGCTTCGTCCAGGGGCACACAGGCGCTGATACTCCCACCAGTACATACATCTGAAGAATGTCCACACCAGTACACTGATCTGAACAATCCTTCCGCCGGTACGTACATCTGAAGAATGTCCACACCAGTACACCAATCTGAACAATCCTTCGCCAATACATACGTCTGAAGATTGTGTCCACCAGTACACCGATCTGAAGATCCTTACACCAGTACACACCGATCTGAAAACATCCTTACACCAGTACACGATCTGAAGAATCCTTACACCAGTACACCGATCTGAAGAATCCTTACACCAGTATACCGATCTGAAGAATCCTTACACCAGTACACCGATCTGAACAATCCTTACACCAGTGCACCGATCTGAACAATCCTTACACCAGTGCACCGATCTGAACAATCCTTACACCAGTGAACACATCTGACGGATGTCCCACCGGTACACCAATGTGAACAATCCTTCCGTCAGTTAGCACATCTGAAGAACGTCCCTATCAGTACATTGATTTGAACAATCCTTCCGCCAGCACATACACACCTAAAGAATATGCCCACCAGTACACCAATCTGAACAATTCTTACGCCAGTACACACATCTAAAGAATGTTACCACTAGTACACCAGCACACCGATCTGAACAATTCTTACGCCAGTACATACATCTAAAGAATGTTACCACTAGAACACCAGCACACCGATCTCAACAATCCCTCCACCAGTTAACACGTCTAAAGAATGTTACCACTAGTACACCAGCACACCGATCTCAACAATCCCTCCACCAGTTAACACGTCTAAAGGATCCTTTCAGAAATCAGAAGAATTCTTCTGCCAGTGCACGCATGTAAACAGTCCTTCCATCACACATGTAAAACAGTCCTTCCATCACACATGTAAACAGTCATTCCATCACACATGTAAATAGTCCTCCATCACACATGTAAAAGAGTCCTCCATCACACATGTAAACAGTCCTTCCATCACCCATGTAAACACAGTCCTGCTACCACACATGTACACATTCCTTCCATCACATACATGAAAAAAAACAGTCCTTCCATCACACATGTAAACAGTCATTCCATCACACATGTAAATAGTCCTTCCATCACACATGTAAACAGCCCTCCATCACACATGTAAACAGTCCTCCATCACACATGTAAACAGTCCTCCTACCACACATGTACACAGTCTTCCATCACACATGTAAACAGTCCTTCCATCACCATGTAAACAGTCCTCCTACCACACATGTACACATTCCTTCTATCACACACATGAAAAAACAGTCCTTCCATCACACATGTAAACAGTCCTTCCATCAACGCAAACATGTGAAGAATCTTCCTACCATCACACAGAGATCTGAACTGTTCATCCACCACTCAGCACATCTGAAAGATCTGAAAGATTCTTGCACGAATACACATAATGGCTGAAGAATCCCTCAGTTAGTGAACACGTCAGAATAATCCCTCTACCCAGTGAGCGCATATTCAGTTTTGTTTTTCTGTCTCATTCTCCGTGCCACCTCGGTGGCATTGCATTCTGCCTGTCATTCTGGCTGTGAGTCCACAGCCACAGCCTGGGTCCCCCCCCCCCCCCCCCCCCCCCCCCCCCACAGCCCCGGCACTGGCATTGCATCCTGCCTGTCATTCTGGCTGTGCATTCACAGCCACAGCCCCCGGCACTGGCATTGCATCCTGCCTGTCATTCTGGCTGTGCATTCACAGCCACATTCTGCCTGGCCCGCCTCCCACAGCCCCGGCACTGGCATGCATCCTGCCTGTCATTCTGGCTGTGCATTCACAGCCACAGCCTGGTCCCCCCCCCCACAGCCCAGCCCTGGCACTGGCATTGCATCCTGCCTGTCATTCTGGCTGTGCATTCACAGCCACAGCCTGGCCCGTCCCCCACAGCCCCGGCACTGGCATTGCATCCTGCCTGTCATTCTGGCTGTGCATTCACAGCCACAGCCTGGTCCGTCCCCCACAGCCCCGGCACTGGCATTGCATCCTGCCTGTCATTCTGGCTGTGCATTCACAGCCACAACCTCCCCCGCCCCACCCCCACAGCCCCGGCACTGGCATTGCATCCTGCCTGTCATTCTGGCTGTGCATTCACAGCCACAGCCTGGTCCGTCCCCCCCAGCCCCGGCACTGGCAATCCACAAGAGCAGTCAGTGTCAAGTCGCCATGAGGCAGCTTACCAGCGAAGACACTGCGCTGCTGCCGAGTCACGTGGTGGTGGTGGTCAGTGGTGCCTGTTCGGGTCCAACATGGGAAGGACACTACGTACTGAGCCTCGTTCTGACCCACAAGGATTGCTCAGTAGCAGAGCCAACTAGAGTGAACTTTCCCTCCGGAGCAGCGCCGCCGCCCGCCACGTCCATGCAATGACAGTCCTCTTGAATTTGTCGATATGTGTGACCCCCACAGAAACTCTTCAAGGTCATAGACGTGAAGAGGAAATTAAAACCGAGTTCACCATGAGAGCTGGGAATGAAGAGCCACTGAATCCGAGACACTTTGAGCCAATCAGTGAGGATAAGGATATTGCAGACGATGCTACAGACTTCAGTTCTAGCCGGAGACAACGTGGCAGGATTGTACTCCGGGCTTACTTTCATGATGGCTTCAACTAGGTTCGAGAAATACAGACATCTGCAGTGTTGGTCAGGAAATGTGAACGACACTCACAGAAAGGCATCTGTAAGAAGAATGACACTCTACGTTGTGGTCCCAGTTTTTCCAACTGAGCCAGCATCCATCTCAACTCTTGGTAGAAGCTGGTCAGGGCAGAAAACATGTCACAAATGAGTGAATCTGATGGGAATCGAACCCAGGGCATCCTCTCTCTCTCTCTCTCTCTCTCTCTCTCTCTCTCTCTCTCTCTCTCTCTCTCTCTCTCTCTCTCTCTCTCTCTCTCTCCTCTCTCTCTCTCTCTCTCTCTCTCTCTCTCTCTCTCTCTCTCTCTCTCTCTCTCTTAGACTAGCATTATCAGCTTGCAACACCAGACAAAATTCGCTTCACCACTCAACATCACAATCAGTGCATACCTATCAATCTTTTATGCGTTGTTCCTTCGGATATAGTTCATTTCAATTTGCATACCTACCAATATTTGATGCTTTATTATTAGTTGGGACATAGTTCATTTCAATTTCCATACGTATCAATATTTGATGCGCTATTCGTTGGGACATAGTTCATTTCATTTCCATACGTATCAATATTTGATGCGCTATTCGTTGGGACATAGTTCATTTCAATTTGCGTACCTACCATATTTGATGCGCTATTCCTTTAGACATAGTCCATTTCAATTTGCATACGCGTTATCCGTTGGGATATAGTTCATCTATCCACAAATTATCATTTAAACTAATTTCGAGCGCATGCAAATACGCGCACGCGCGCGCGCGCGCGTGTGGATGTGTGTGTGTGTGTGTGTGTGTGTGTGTGTGTGTGTGTGTGTGTGTGTGTGTGTGTGTGTGTGTGTGTGTGTGTGTGTGATGGCGCAGCCTGACGTCGGTTCTGCTCGTGTTCTTGAGCGTGTGTGTGTGTGTGTGTGTGTGTGTGTGTGTGTGTGTGTGTGTGTGTGTGCGTGTGTGTGTGTGTGTGCGCGCGCGCGCGCATGCATGTGTGTGATCCTCTGGACACACAGGGACTCTGGTAGGCACAATTGAGAAATAGAGTCTTTGAAAAAAAGGTAATACGTCCTTTATTTATTTACTTATTTATTTGTTTATTTATTGACTTGTTTACTGACTTATTCATTTTTTTTTATACATATATAAAGTACGAGATGTTGAAGCCGCGTCTGCACAGAACTCCAGGTCCTCCCCATTCTGACAGATACTTGAAATAATAAAGAACTCCAGGTCCTCCCCATTCTGACATGTGCTATGAAATAAAGAACTCCAGGTCCTCCCCATTCTGACATGTGCTATGAAATAAAGAACTCCAGGTCCAGGTCCTCCCATTCTGACATGTGCTGTGAAATAAAGAACTCCAGGTCCTCCCCATTCTGACATGAAATAAAGAACTCCAGGTCCTCCCCATTCTGACATGTGCTATGAAATAAAGAACTCCAGGTCCTCCCCATTCTGACATGTGCTATGAAATAAAGAACTCCAGGTCCTCCCCATTTGACATGTACTATGAAATAAAGAACTCCAGGTCCTCCCCATTCTGACATGTACTATGAAATAAAGAACTCCAGGTCCTCCCCATTCTGACATGTGCTATGAAATAAAGAACTCCAGGTCCTCCCCTTTCTGAATGTGCTATGAACTTTGACTGTTAAGAAACTTTGGACAACATGCGATACTTGTTGGGAAAAGAAAACATGAACGTTTTGATAACACATCTGATGCCTGGTCGATAAGATTGATGATACATTCCGCTATTTATTTTGTGTGTGCTTGATTTTTTTTCCATTGTTAGTTGTTTTTCATTTTGTTTTCTATTTCTTTCGCCAGGAACAATGGTTACCTGAATATTACTGAAACATTATTTCCTGTTTAATAATAAAAATCAATCAAGTATCAACACTTTAAAACCTTTGTAAATTGAAAATTTGTTTACGGTCAGTTACTTTTTGTATAGTTGAAATGAGCATGTGTGTTTACATATTTTTGTTCTGATCAAAAACAAAAATAAAACAAAAAAAAAAAAAGGATTGTACGTTTTGGGCTTTTACATCATTTTTCTGATGATGCCATGTTTCTGTGTGTTACAAGATTTATTGTTTCTTTCCATGTTAATATATTTGCTTTGCATTATCTTTCGTTGTAACAGGTTTTGTGAATGTAGGTTTCTGCTGACAACAAGATAAACAGAGTCATTTGATGTGATTCATTGTCTGTCTGTCTTGTTGTCTGTCTGTCTGTGTCTCTCTCGCTCTCTCTCTCTCTCGC
>JADBJO010009086.1:0-5000 GCA_016801955.1 Conus betulinus
AAGTTTGGAGTTGCGAGAAAAGCTTTGAATGTTTCCTTGGAATTGTGAGAGAAGATTTGAATGTTTCCTTCGAATTGTGAGGGAAGATTTGAATGTTTCCTTCGAATTGTGAGGGAAGATTTGAATGTTTCCTTGGAATTGTGAGAGAATATTTTCTTGTTTGTAGCGCGTAGATGATTGTAACTTTTTTTTTTTTAGAATATGTTGTGGAATTTGTTTTGTATGACTGAGAGTAGACTAAGAACAGGCAGAAGAACACACAATTAAACAACAGCCCAGCCCACAGTCGGTGAACAGTCAAGCCAAGCATCTGTTCCCAGTTCTCCTTGAGCTCATTTTTTTAGATCAAACCAAATAGGGATGTGTCAAGTGCGTACATGGCAATATAGACATGTTTTCCTGACCTCACTTAATGTGAAGCACAAAGAAAATTTATTTTCAGATGGAACATTGAATAAGCAGAGAAACTGCTTTTTACATCAAGCCATCATAACAAAACAAAGAAACTTGAATGATAAAATAATGAAAACGAAGAAATACAAAGAGTGAAAATCAGCGGAAAAGGGCGAGGGAGGTGGTGGGTGAAATCTAAGATGGATGAGGAGGGGGAGAGGGAATAGGAGGAGGGGAGGTGGTATGATGGAGGTGTGGGGGTGGAGGGAGAGGGAATACAAAAAAGAATCCAAGCCTTTTTATAGTTATCATATCAAGGAAGTACGAGAGAGAACGAGAGACGAGAGAGAGAGAGAGAGAGAAGAGAGAGAGAGAGAGAGAGAGAGAGAGAGAGAGAGAGCTAAGTTATGCACAATATCAATAGATTGTCTACAAAGCATACACACGCATAAACAGACATATACATCGGCATAAAATATATACAACGATACATCATGTAAAATCACTGAAGAGTTATTTTCAAGGGAATTTGAGAAAATATTGATGGCTAACCATCCATGAGATGCTTTTTCAGATTTTTTCTTAAACTGATTTTTGTTCTTTATGTTTTTCAAAGTGATTGGTAGCTTGTTCCATACATTTCCACCAGAGTACAAAAGACTAGATTTATAAAGATTATTTCTTGGTCTAGGAAAGGATAATAAATGACTATGTCTATAAGTGTTAGTTGTAAATGAATCTCTTATCTTTTTAGGTGCATATCCGTTTGTAACATCATGCATGCATACTGCCTTATTGAACAAAAGTCTGTTGTAGAAAGTTAACATATTAAGTTGTTTATAGTCTTCTGTTGTTTGTTAGGGTGCTTGATTTTAGTAACACTAATTTTAATGCTCTTTTATACATTCGATGAATAATTTTCAAGTTGGTTTCACTGCAGTTATCCCATAGGGTTGATGCATAATCAATGATTGATAGAATATGAGCACAGAAAAAGAGCTTTCGAGAATGGATGTCCAGGAAGTTCTTAATCTTGGCTAATTGAAGTAATTTTTTTGAGAGACTTTTTCCCATTGACGTTATATGGTCGGTCCATGTTAAATCTTTATCTATTATTACTCCTAATATTTTATGTGAGTCGACTTCTTCTATTTTTAGGTCAGATATAAAACAATGGTGGAAATTTTGACTTCATCTTTTGTTTTCTCCATTTCATTTCTTATACGCATCGGAAGACGAGTCCATACGAACGACGAATTCAAATAATATGATAGAACTGTTAGTAATGATGATAATGTGTACGACAGTGATGATCATGATGATGATAACAACGATGTCGATGGTGTGAAGATGATGATGATGAAGAGGATCATGATGATAACAATGACGATGATAGTGACGACGACGACGACGATGATGATAACGATGATGATGATGACAATGACGATGATGATGACGACGATGATGATAACGATGACAACGATGATGATAATGATGACAATGATGGTAATGATGATGATGACGATAATGATAATGATGTCGATGATGATTATGATGATGATGTTGATGATGATGATAACGATGACGATGACGACGATGATGATAAGATGACCATGATGGTGATGATGATAATGATGATGATGATGATGATGATGGCGACAACGATGACGATGACGATGATAATGACGATGATGATGATGATGATGATGATGATGATGATGATGATGATGATGATGATGATAACGACGACGATGACGATGATAATAACGATGATGATGATGATGATGATGATGATGATGATGATGATGATAATGACGATGATAATAACGATGATGATAAGGATGATGATGATGATGGTAGTGGTGATGGTGATTTCATGCTGACGGGTAGACCATAGATGAGACGGCGACTCCTGGAACCACGGTGACCACCTTGTCTGCGACAGACAATGACCGTGACAACGGGGTGTCCCAGACTGTCACTTTTGACATCACAGTAACTCTCCTCTTCCTCCCTTTGCACCCCTCCCCACCTCTCATCTTTCCCTCTCTCTCTCTCTCTCTCTCTCTTCTCATTTTCTCTCTGTCTCTTTCTCTCAGTCCATCTTTGCCTGTCTCTCTGTCTTTGTCTGTCTGTCTGCCTCTGTCGGTCTTTTTTTCTGTCTGTCTGTCTGTCTGTCTGTCGGTGTGTATATCAACATATTTTGATGAAGTTGAGCGTTTCAGCACCTGGTGTAAAGAAAATTATCTTGAGCTTAACGTCAAAAAAACAAAGGAGATGATCATAGATTTTTAGGAAAGCGGAAAATTATGTGCCTGATCTTTACATTGATGGAGAAAAAGTGGAACGGGTAGAGGAATACAAATATCTGGGCACAACATTAGACAATAAGCTCACTTTCAATACACACACCAGGTCCGCATACAAAAAATGCCAAATTAGAATGCATTTCCTACTGAGGAATCTGCATGTCCAGCCAAAAATTCTTAAAACATTTTACAGGAGTTTTATTGAGTCTGTCTTGACTTTTTCATGCATTTGCTGGGTTGGAAATCTTAATTTGAAAAACAGCAAACTCTTGGATAGCGTTGTGAACATCTGCGGCAAGATTGTTTGGTGAGAGACAGGAGAGTATGAGTGAGTTGTATGAAAGGCGTGCGGTCAACAAGGCTCGTGCGATTGTTAGTGACAGTGGGTATACGCTTGCGCGACAGTTTGTGCTCCTTCCATCAGGCAGACGATTTTGTGTTCCCAGAGCTAAGCTGATGCGCACAAAAAAGAGCTTTGTGTTCAAATCCATTGCGTTTTTTAAACAAACACAGCGTGTAAGAAGAGGCGATGGATCACCTGTGACACAAGCATGTGCGCGGGTGTGTATGTCCGTGAGCAAGCGGGAAAGTATAGATGCTGGAGTGTGGGTGTGTTTCTGTTTTATGTGTGCATGTCCTGGAACAGTGAGGAATAGAAATGTTTGGAATATGTCTCATCTTAATGATTTTTAATGATAAATCAGGTGTGTGTGTGCGTGTCTTTGTCTCCGAATGTGTCTGTCTGTGTGTCTGTCTCTGTCTCTTTTCTGTCTTCTGTTTGTCCACCGGTCTGTTTTGTTATGATTTTTTTTTTCTAAAGTGTTGAATGTCTTTTTTTTTTGTTGGTAGTTTGATCCCTGACCTTAATTCCATCAAAAGGTTGTAATAAAAGTGATAATTCGAGAAACTGATACGAAAAAATGGACCATACAAATATAACATGCATACACCGATTAATGAAAGAGAAGCAGAAAGGAACATCTTGAAGCACGTGGGAAAAGAGTTATGTGAACACTGCAGGAAAGTCAGAACTCTACTCTGAACATTTACACTCCACTAATTTTTTCTCCCCAAACAAAATGTGATGCTGACAGCACCACACACACAGCATCAAAAAGCCAACATTACTACGTAGACAGATTGTTCAGTGCAACGAAGTGTCTGTTCAAGCGTGAAAACCCGCTCAACGTAGGGATAGAATTGACTGGTCGTTGAAGGCTTAAAACGGGGTTTTAATTTGATTCCAAAAGATATGTGATAAAATCATTCCAACTCATGTTTTTTGTGTGTGTGTGTGTGTGTGTGTGTGTGTGTGTGTGTGTGTTTGCTGTCCACCTCAGAGGCAGTGCACCCACAACGCCCATACCGACACCCTGTCCACAGGCACAGCCCGGTCGGCCCCGCCGCAGCCCCGGCACCGGCAATCCACAGGGAGCAGTCAATGTCAAGTCGTCAGAGAGGCAACCCCCACCGGAGGAGACACTGCACTGCTGCCTAGTCACTTCGGTGGTGTTCAGTGGCGCCTGCTCTGATCTAACATACGCAGGACACCACCTACTAAGCCCCCTACTGACGACAATAATTGCTTTAGTAGCGCAGCCGGCGTGAGTGAGCTCTCCCTCTGGAGGACGCCACCACGTCCGTCCAACGACACCCCATGGACTCGCCGATACCGGTGACCCCGACGGAACCAAACCAAGACCACAGACGTGGAGAGGACATCGAAATTGAGGTCAACGTGAGAGCAGGGCATGAAGGGCCACAGAATTTGAGGCTTTTTTTTTTTAATGCTGATCGATGAGAATGAGGATGATTAAGTTGATGCTACGGATTTCCATTTCGGTCTGAGACTACATGACAGGGCTGTACTCTACGCTTCCTTTCATAATATATCCCGGCGTCAACCAGGCCCGAGAGATACAGGCACCTGTAGTGTTGGTCAGAAAATTTGAGCAACACTCTCAGAAACGCATCCATTAAGTGGATGAACTCGACGACTGTGGTCCCAGTCTTCCCAACTGAGTCCACAGCAAACTCAACTCTGGGTAGGAGCCGGTCGGGCAGAAAAACCCACATGACTGTGATTGGATTCGAACCCACGACCTCCCAGCCGAGAGTCCGCGACGCTCTATCCCACACAACTCCCTACCCCACCCCGCCCCTCTTGTCCGTTGGTTATTTCGCCGAGGTTATGTTTGTTCTTGCGACAAGTGGTATGTCTGAAACTTCTGCTTAATCTTTTTAATGAATCTTGGCGGAGAGCGGTCCACAGAAAAACTCCTCAGAGAGACCATCCAG
>JADBJO010009086.1:7500-15000 GCA_016801955.1 Conus betulinus
CAACATAGCAGAAAAAATAACGGATGTAATAAAAAAAAAAATCATGTTTCTGAAATATGAAGATAATATACTTTGTGCGTTTATTCGACAGAAAAAAAGGATGTTCGATCTTCTTTTGCCGGCCAAAAGTAGCAACCCAGGACGGACGGGATATCAATGCTGACGGGTGGAATGAAATCTGACGAAATTCTCATGATCTAGACTCTAAGAAAAAACAGAGAGAGGGGGAAAAAAAATAACAGCATGTTGAATGAAAGAGAACGAACACGATCACTCAAAGGGAAAGAGAGGAGAGAGAGAGCCGCCCATTCAAACTGCAGACAGCCGCCCAAAGACACTGAAAGAAAACGAACTAGCGATTCGAACACGACAAATAGCTACTCATTGGCAAAAGAAAGAAACAGGAATCGAGCAGGGGGGGGAAAAAAACGAGAGAGAGAGAGAGAGAGAGAGAGAGAGAGTCACAGAGTTGGAACGACGCGGGTGCCATCGACAAACATGTGTCAGTTCGAAGGAGTATAATCCACTCTGCCTCAGAACATTACCACAGATCTTCTAGCTTGGCGGACATACTCAATAGGCTTGCCCAAGTGTCACGCCATTGCAAAGAACACGGGTGGCTGGGCCGAATGCACTGCATAAAATCAGTGATGACATCGTGATCGTGAACACACCAGAGCCATCTTGAGGTTCAGCCTAAACTGCAGCGCTGACGCTTTTCTTTCTTTCATTTTTTTTTTTTTTTTTTTTTTTTTTTTTTCTTTTCTTTTTTTTTTTTTTTTTTTAGTGTATTACGGGTCCTATTGGCAATCACCCATTCTCAACAAGAATGGCACATGGGACCTCAGCAAGATGTAAATTTTTATTTTTAGATTTTCCCTCCTAAAAGAGGTTATTCAGATAAACTGACCATTACCACAGAAGAAAAACTGGGTGCCCTCAAGTTAAGCCAACTGCATTCCCATGCAGTGCAAAAATATCTGAGGTTAAAACTGAATAAAGAGACATTCACAAAGCACTGTGAAAAAAAAATACTGAAGGCATCCAGCTTCGGACATGCACGTTAATTTCAGTAACGTAATGTTGTGCTGTTTTAGATCTGTCGCAGCCAAGAAAAAGTGAAACAAAAGGGGATCTGACATACTCTTTGACGTCACTTACACTAATGAAAACAGTCAGGCCTAAATAAATATTTCTAAGTAGATTGAGATACTTTTTAGACATAGTCACCCTCTTTGAAGTTAGCATGAGAAGGAATAAAAGCCAATAATCCTACTTACTGTGAGCAGATGCGCTTTCTGCAAAATGGTGGGGGCTTGAAAGAAGTCACGTGAGCCTTGTAGTAAGTGTTTTTTGATGACGCCTCAGTTAGTTTTGTAAAATGCGCTTCACGTACATGTTGGTAATGCCTATGTTGGGCACCAGCATTTTATTGTATGGCAAAAGCTGAAACCAATCTGTGGCATGTCAATATCTTTTCCTACCCTTGGTTTCTCTTGTGCACAGCACACAGCTGAAGAGCTTTGATACTGGCATTTTCCTGCTGAGAAAAATGGTAATAACGTACATGTTGCTGGTGGTGAACCACACATTTTTTCAGGTTAACTATTCTGTTGTGGTCTTCAGTAATGTCTCAGTTGAAAACCCATTATCTATCTAACTAGGGGGTTCAGTTAACTGTCATTTAAGACATTTGTGGATTATTTTATTGGAATTATAATATGGTAGTGCTTCATGAACAACAGGTCTACTTTTTTTTTCTTTTCTTCGGGAACAGATGGTTACAGGTCGATTTACTGGAGACAATGCAGCTCATGCATAAATGAGGTGGTGGAACATTAAAAAGGATAATTACTCATCATAACAACGCATAAAAGCATATCATCAGTTCGATTTTTTGTATTTTTCTTCAGCTGCTGAAACTGGAAAGTCAGCGGGAACAGTCACGTACATGTTTTTGAGTGACATTTAGTTCCCTCATGCACAGGAATAACGGTCCCACAGAAGACTAATACCGGTCTCTTGTATTCCCTTGACTATGCAGTCTCGCAATATAGCCTATGGCTGCAAGCAATTACTCTTTTTATATAAATAGAAGACAGCAGAACCTGTAAAACAGCTCATGTGCCATTCTTATTGAGAATGAGCGAATGTGCGCATTCACTCGGGGAAGAGAAGATAATCTATTGACGGCAAGCTTTCTGAATTATTCGTGGAGTTTCTTTTCGTCCGTCTAAAGATCATCATTGCTGAATGTGGGTCTTGCCAACACTGCGTGCCGTACTTGGCCTAAGGCCGCCGGATCAGGCTGCCTGTCGTTGTTGCTGATGTTCCTGTCAAAACGTTTCTTTCTTCTACCTTCGTTACATGCAGATCATGGAGCACGTTTTTTGTTGTCATTGTCCTTTTTGTTTCACGTGTGTCGCATGCCTCTCTTCACTGACTCATCCCCCCCCCCCCCCCCCCCCCCCCCCCCCCTCCCGCCCCCGCCCCTCTTTCTCCTCTTTTTCGTTTTTTCATATTTTCCTTCTTTCTTCCCTTTTTTTGGTGTTTTTTTTATTTTTTTTTTTTTTCTCATTAATTCCAGTTGCAAAGTGAAACGACTGCAGGCGGAAATCTAAACAAATCTTAAATAAATGTCAGCGAACCGCCCAGAGAAACGTGGACAAACGAGTCACAAGTCTTGTGACTCGTTTGTCCACGTTTCTCTGGGCGGTTCGCTGACATTTATTTAAGATTCATTAATTCCAGTTTTTTTCTAGTGCAGTACAGGTCACAACATGTGTACAAGTAACGTTGATTAATTTAACTGATGTCCGCGATTTTGTTTTCTTGTTCTTGTTGTTGTTGTTGTTGCTTTTGTTGTGTTGTTGCTGCTGCTGATGCTGCTGTTGTTGCTGCTGCTGCTGCTGCTGCTCGCGTGTGTCTCAGCATTTATTTCCTTAGAGTGTTTACAGATGTCTGGGCTTCTGTTGGTTCAGCTCGCCCTTCCCCCCACCCCTTCGCCCAACACCCTTCTCCCCTTACCCCTACTCCAAACAGAAAGAAAACCACATCCTGACTTTCAAAAGCACGCTTGGCGACTCGACACACTCTTCCTCTGCCTGCCTGCCCGTCCGTTGCACCCTCATTTTTTTTTCTTCGCGTCACTGAACGCACACGAGCGTTCATCTGTCTGCCTCTCTTCTCTCTCTGCCCCCCAAGCCCTGGATTATGAAACGAAGACGAGCTACAGCCTGACGATAGAGGTCCAGGACATGCTGGCCACCACCCGGACCGCCACTGTCAGCCTGCAGGTGCACGTGCTGCCCGTCAACGAGTTTGACCCGGCGTTCTCTCCCCTGGCCTACACGGCCGTTCTGTCCGAGGACGCGCCAGCGGGCACAAGGTGTGTGTGTGTGTGTGTGTGTGTGTGTGTGTGTGTGTGTGTGTGTGTGTGTGTGTGTACATGAGAGAGAATCAGAGAGAGAGAGAGAGAGTGTGTGTGTGTGTGTGTGTGTGTGTGTGTGTGTGTGTGTGTGTGTGTGTGTGTGTGTGTGTGTACATGAGAGAGAATCAGAGAGAGAGAGAGAGAGAGAGAGAGAGAGAGAGAGAGAGAGTATGTGCGTGTGCGTGTGTGTGTGTGTGTGTGTGTGTGTGTGTGTGAAAGACAGTTTGTTTCAAAACAGAAGCAGGGAAAAACACTCTTGGCCGAACTGCTTTGGTTGAGATGCTGTAAACTGCTTGGCCATTTACATTGTAGACATATATCCAACATTTTGTTCTCACATAATGATCCAATTGCCTTCGTGGATGTGTATGATTAAGAGTGCCTGAACGTTTTATAGGTGCGTGCGTGCGTGTATGTATGTAAGTATGTACCTCACCAACACCAACGTCAATGGGTTCATCAACAAGGGGACGTCTACAGCTGCTGGAGACCAATGCAGTGAACATCTACTATCCTGATGCTTACCGGAGAGAGTGTGCATTGTGCGGGTTTTCGTTCTGACACAAATTCCCATGCCTTGAACGGATGTCGTCAACTGAGGGGCCTCTACACACAAAGACACGACAGATGCGTTGAGATCATCAGAAAGGAGCTACAGAAATGCATTGCGACGGATTTTTGTGGATGTTTTTCAAATAGGCCTGTCTCTATAAACGGTGTTGAAGATCTACCAAGGCTAAAACCTGATCTATGCTTCATCGACCATCGAAACTCGGTGGCATTCATCATCGAGGTTTCAAACCCATTTGACACATTTATACAAACATGCTATGAGGGCAAATTTCAAAAGCACATGCCTCTTTGCTATGCTCTTAGTGATGCCGGATTTAGCACGAAAGTGGTTGTTCTTGTAATAGGTTCACTAGGCATAGTTCATAAAAGAGTGGTTTCAGGACTTTGAATGTTAGGACTGCCCTTAACAAAATGTAAACAACTTGCAAAATACTTGAGCATGTCTGTCATGATTGGGTCTAGGCGTGTTTGGTCAAGGCGGAATCACCTCATGAACCAGCATTGAAACTGACAGATGTTGACTTTCAAACTGTGCTTTAAATGATATCAGCTGACTAAAGCACTGACAGACAAAGAATTAGAGCCAGCCGGAGAGAGAAAGGACGTGGGGACAGAGAGAGAGAGAGAGAGAGAGAGAGAGAGAGAGAGAGAGAGAGAGAGAGAGAGAGAGAGAGAGAGAGAGTATGTGAAAGAGAACGTTTATCGATGCGCCTGCAATCTGGACTACTGTGCATTGTTTGCCCACGTCTGTATGGCAGTGTGCAGACTGTGACGGCCACAGACCGGGACGCAGGGGGGCTGGATGGCACTGTCCGCTACAGCATCGTGGCCGGCAATGGCAAGGGGCCTTCGTCATTGATTCTGCTACAGGAGAGGTCAGTGTTAGAGCAGCTTTGTCTTCAGGAAAGGTCAGTGTTCAGGACAGCTTTGTCTTCAGGAAAGTTCAGTGTTCAGGACAGCTTTGTCTTCAGGAAAGGTCAGTGTTCAGGACAGCTTTTGTCTTCAGGAAAGGTCAGTGTTCAGGACAGCTTTGTCTCAGGAAAGGTCAGTGTTCAGGACAGCTTTGTCTTCAGGAAAGGTCAGTGTTCAGGACAGCTTTGTCTTCAGGAAAGGTCAGTGTTCAGGACAGCTTTGTCTTCAGGAAAGGTCAGTGTTCAGGACAGCTTTGTCTTCAGGAAAGTTCAGTGTTCAGGACAGCTTTGTCTTCAGGAAAGGTCAGTGTTCAGGACAGCTTTGTCTTCAGGAAAGGTCAGTGTTCAGGAGAACTTTGTCTTCAGGAAGGTCAGTGTTCAGGACAGCTTTGTCTTCAGGAAAGTTCAGTGTTCAGGACAGCTTTGTCTTCAGGAAAGGTCAGTGTTCAGGACAGCTTTATCTTCAGGAAAGTTCAGTGTTCAGGACAGCTTTGTCTTCAGGAAAGGTCAATGTTCAGGACAGCTTTATCTTCAGGAAAGGTCAGTGTTCAGGACAATTTGCTTTCAGGAAACTTGGATGTTAAGAAGAGCTTTGTTTTCAGGAAAGGTGCGTGTTTAAAACAGCCTTGTCTTCATGAAAGGTCAGTGTTCATGAGGGTTTTATCTTCAGGAAAGGTCAGTGTTCAGGAGAACTTTGTCTTCAGGAAAGGTCAGTGAGTGTTCAGGACAGCTTTGTCTTCACGAAAGATCAGTGTTCAGGAAAGCTTTGTCTTCAGGAAAGGTCAGAATTCAGGAGAGCTTTGTTTTCAGGAAAGGTGGACGTTCAGGAGAGCTTTGTCGTCAGGAAAGTTCAGAGCTCAGGAGAGCTTTGTTTCCGGGAAAGGTCAGTGTTCAGGAGAGCTTTGTCTTCAGGAATGGTCAGTGTTCATGAGAGCTTTGTTTTCAGGGAAGGTCAGCGTTCAGGAGAGCTTTGTTTTCAAGAAAGGTTGGTGTTTAGGACAGCTTTGTCTTCTGATTTTATAAACCCATTCTCTGTTACAAAGGATACATCGTGATTATTTATTTTTTAATGGTGTAGGGGTGTACACACCCGTCCTTGTTATATAGGAAAACTGATCGGTAATATTACCATATAGTGTGCGTGTGCACCCGTGCTTATTGTATGGAATTGCTTCCTAAAAGACAAAACTAAAAGTGCACTCACACCCCACATCATGAAGAAAGGATTAAACTTTGTTTTATATTTTTGTTTATTTCTTAATTTTCCACAAAAAGATAATCAATTTATATTTGGACAGAGGATGTGGTCTTGGATATCAGTATAAGACGTAAGATTTCGGCCACGAAGAACACTGAAGTTCATGGCTGGATTGCATGTCTGGGTGTACAGTCACCTACGGCATTCAGAGGTCAATGAGGTCACAATGAAAGTTCATGGTTGGATTGCATGTCTGGGTGTACAATCACCTACGGCATTCAGAGGTCAATGAGGTCACAATGAAAGTTCATGGCTAGATTGCATGTCTGGGTGTACAATCACCTACGGCATTCAGAGGTCAATGAGGTCATAATGAAAGTTCATGGTTGGATTGCATGTCTGGGTGTACAATCGCCTACGGCATTCAGAGAAGGTGAATGAAGTCCATACCGCTGCTTTTGATTTTAAGCAAAGTCATGGAGTCTTGCTGTTGATGATAGGAACGAGGATGATGCTGGTAGTAATCAAGACTATACTTCGGCTACTACAACAAATACCTTTACTGCTGCTGGTACTGCTGCTGGTGTCATTACATTTATTTCGACTTCTACTGTTCGTATACTATCGTTGCTGCTGCTGTTACTACTCTTGCCATCACTACCACCATCAGCGCTGCTACTGATTGCTACTGGCGATGGCGACAATGGCGGTCCTGATGATGATGGAGAGGATTTTTCTTTTGTGTTGAGGACGATATATATCCCTTGATTTAAAAAATAATAATAATAATAATAATAATAATAATAATAATAATAAAAATAAAATAATAATAATAATAAAAAAAAAATTTCGAGCTGTTCTGTTTGTCGTTTTCTCTGTTTATTTTTCTATGAGTCTTTCCTTATTTCCCCTATGCTTCCTCTCTTGTTTCTTTTCTTTTTTATTTCTTTAATTCTGACATTCATTTGGCAATTACAGATCACAACCACATCGGTAGGCTTGGACCGAGAAACTGACGTCACTTATACCCTGACGGTCAGAGCGAGTGACGACACTCCGGGGCTGCGTCAGTAAGGACCTCTGACGTCACAGTGATCGTGACAGTTACTGACGTAAACGACAATGCTCCAGTCTGCACTCCAAATACGTACAAGGTCTATCTGTCTTCTGTCCGTCTGTCTTCTGTCTGTCTGTCTGTCTGTCTGTCTGTCTGTCTGTCTGTCACTCAATGCCCCCCTCCCTCTGTCTCTGTCTCTGTCTGTTTCGATCTGTTTGTCTGCCAGTATCTCTCTATGTCTCTCTCTGTCACTGTCTGTGTGTCTATGTCTGTGTGTCTGTCTGTCTCTCTCTCTCTCTCTCTCTCTCTCTCTCTCTCTCTCTCTCTCTCT
>JADBJO010009086.1:20000-25000 GCA_016801955.1 Conus betulinus
GGTCTCTACTGTACTGTGCTAGGCAGTGCTGTACGGGGCTACTGGGCTGTACTAGGCAGTGCTGTATTGGGCTACTGTGCTGTACTAGGCAGTGCTGTACTGGGGCTACTGTACTGTGCTAGGCAGTGCTGTATTGGGCTACTGTGCTGTACTAGACAGTGCTGTATTGGGCTCCTGTGCTGTACTAGACAGTGCTGTATTGGGCTACTGTGCTGTACTAGGCAGTGCTGTACTGGGCTACTGTACTGTGCTAGGCAGTGCTGTACTGGGCTACTGTACTGTGCTAGGCAGTGTTGTGCTGGACTGCACTGTTGAACTGCGCATACGCACATTGATGTTAAAGATAGTGAAGAAGAAGAAGAAGAAGAAGAAGAAGGAGGAGGAGAAGAAGAAGAAGAAGAAGAAGAAGAAGAAGGAGAAGAAGAAGAAGAAGACGAAGACGAAGAAGAAGAAAGAAGAAGAAGAAGAAGAAGAAGAAGAAGAAGAAAGAAGAAGAAAAAAAAGAAGAAGAAGAAGAAAGAAGAGAAGTGAACGAGAAGAAAGAAAAGAGAAGAAGAAGAAAAGAGAGAAAGAAGAAGAAGAAAGCGAACAAGAAGCAGAAGAATGTCTTTAGCGCCCATCCTGACACTGTAGGCCGCTGGGAATTTCACAGCATTTTAACACATGTAGGTCTGACACATTGTGGAGCGGACTGGGCTCTTCAACATTTGTACTGTGAGTGGCCAGGATGGACTGTGCAGTGGCGTTCAGTGCTGTAGTGGCTGGAGTTCATTCAGTTGTACATAGGAAGGCGAGTTGACCACTGGCTCACAAAAGTGACAGTTACATTTTACTTTACAGTGCTAGGCAAGCGTAGGCTGGGCTGTGTTGTATTGTGCTGCACAGTACCGTTCTTGCTGTTGTAGATTCTATCGCGCTGTGCTGTGCTTTGCTTTGCTACGCTGTGCTGTCCAGTGCTATGTTCATTGAACTGTTCTACACTGCACTGGATTTCATTGTATGCTGGGATATACTCTGCCGTTCTGCATTGTTCTAGATTCCATTTACTGTGCTGTGCCATCCTATGCAATTCTGTTTCGAGGAAGATCATGTCTACAAGGCTGAGAAGTATTCCACAGTGGCCAGCCGTCTGAGGGAATCTAGATTCCATACCAAAGGCCTCGAAGACGTTGAAGAATGGGGGTGGTAGGCTCAGAAGCCTCTGATCTTACAAAACAAATCGGCGATTCCTAGTAAGAAGAGGACCAGAACTATAAAGACCGTCGCTGAGACAGCTGAAAAGAATTGCTGCTGGATCTGGTAGAGGACAGACAACAGTAAACTTCGTAAGGATCAAAGTTTCCGACTGAAAAAAAGAAGTGTCGTATAGCTATGTGGCTAAGACTTTTGTCTCCTCAAGACACTCAGTCATCTGGGAGGTGCATGGTTAATTCTGGATACGGCTCGGCTCCTTTACAGTGTCAGGAATCAAGGCCGAAATACTTGTCTGAAGACCCTCAACTGTTAAGCTGTCCCTCGCTTTTCTTCAAGACGCATGGATGGACCATGGATTTCCTGGAATAGTCTTGAGGGCGCTCGGGAAAAAAAAACCGGATAACAATGGGAAAGATCTGCAGACTCTCTTTGGGCTGGCTTCCGACTTGCGTTTCTTCAACTTGTCACTTGTAATCAAAAGGAAGGATGTTCTCAGGACACACCGAAAGGGTAGAGAATGATGATTCCATTGGAGTCAACATAGTCATGACTGGAAACCTACAACGAGCTATGAGTAATGAACAATCGGAACTCCCATGTGTTTTTGGAGGATGATCTTCCACTGGGCACAACATGAAATTTTACAGAACTAAAAAGATTTGTATGACATCTGCGATGAATGAACAGCAGCACATTGTACCAGCAATCAAGGCGTCGGAAAACCAAAGCCAGGATTCAAGACACCCAAGCCGATTCTTCAAAAAAGGAAGCTGCACATGATCTCCATGCCGAACGCCCAGAAACTCATCTCACCACTCGCTAGTGCAAAAGAGGAATGGAAAAATATATGTAAAAAAAAGATATGCAACAAACTGGATATGTTGATAGTAACAGCATACAGGAGCACAAACTGGATCACTTGAAGGGAAAGAGCATACCTGAGCACAAAGCAGCCACGTTCAGAGACATTGTGTACAGACACAGTAGAGATGCCTGTGGGTTGAAGCAACAGGTAGTGAAGACGCCGCCGTCAAAAACCAGACGCTAGTGTGAGAGAATGATGACCTCCGGACGGAGCAAAGGGAATCTCAAGAAGCAGATGAAGGCTGCCTCAACAAAGTTAAAAAAAAAAAAAAGCCGGAGCCAAATCGTCTGGACCCGAAAATTCCGTGTTTGCTATTTAAGAAAAAAACACAATGTCCTAGACTGGCTTCACAGCTGATAAGATCGGCACGGGGGGAAGTGAAGATCAGGAACCAGTGGATGAAGGGTATGATAGCTGATGGACTGTGCAGCAGCTGGTAGGGAGCAGAATCCGAGTGACATCAGCAGTTCAGTATCCCTGGGGAGAAATCTCCTTGTCACGGCATCGGGGCTGACTGAATACCTCACAGAAAATGAGTAGCTGGGTGAGTCTGTCCAGAAAGGAGGCACCCCGGGCGTTTCTGGCTATTTACAACATGCCACTATGATTTGGGTAAAAATCCAAAGAGTTAAGCTGATAAAAGGTACTTCAACATGGTGTAGCTCTCTACCTGGCAAATGCATGTGGGTCAGTTCCACACAAGATGATTCATCTGGCCATCAAGATATATCATGTCCCAAATGAAGCTCTCCACAGAGGAAGACACGACTAACTGGGTCAGTCTGGAAGTTTTGTAATTTCTCCAGCACTGTTCATGCTGGCAAGAGAGGTTGTCTTGAAAGCAGCCATGAGCGTAAAGGTTTAGCAGACCTCAGGAATGAATACAAAGTTCTCATACTTAAAGGCTACATGGATGACACAACAGTTCTTCCCACTGAATTGAGGATGATACACATAAAGCACTGAAGGCATTAGATGAATAAGTTGCTTCAAACAAAAGAGTCACAAAGCCTCTCTCTCCACGGAAAGGAAACGTAGCTGGAAGAGTAAAGTTCACAGTGGCCAGCAGCCAGGTCCCTCCAGCGGAAACAGAAGAGCTAGTCAGGAGCTTTGGGAGGTGGTATGATGACTCGTTTAAAGACACACACAGGGTTAACCAAAGGGCTGAAGACAACCTTCATGATAACATTCCAGTGTGGCCTGTTTGGCAAATACAACGTCTGCTGTCTGCAGGTTATGCTGATCCCGAAAATACCCAAGCCTGATTTGATAAACAGCCTCAGAACTAGTGTAATGGGAAGGCCAAAATCAGCAAATACATAAGGATATGATATGGTGTCCCATCTGGTCTTGCTGACGTTGCACCTTACTGTTGTTAAGCAAACGATGTTTGTGTCTGTTAAGCCCCCCCCCCCCCCCCTCCCTCCCCCCCTTTTACCCCTCCTTCCTCACACACACACACACACACACACACACACACACACACACACACACACACACACACAGAATGTTGCCACGGACCATTTCCTTTGTCGTCGTGGGCTGTTTTACAGGCGCGAAGCAATCATTGTGTGGTATTGTCGTCCTGTTCGTGTCTTCAGGTGGTGGACTTTGAGACCCTGGACGCCTACAGTCTGACCATCACGGTAACGGACGGAGGAACCCCCCCTCTCTCTTCCACCTGCAGCGTGGACGTCAGCATCCTTCCTTTCAACGAGTTCGACCCTGTCTTTGCCGTCGCTGACTACAGCACTCTCTCTCTCAGAGACCACCCCCGTCGGAACTCTCGTCTACGACGCCGCGGCGACCGATGCCGACGTGGGTGTGGGCTCGTCGGTGACCTACAGCATCATCAGCGGGAACACCGACGGCGATTTCTTCTGTTATCCCGACACCGGGATTGTGGTGGTCTGGAACCAGCTAGATTATGACACACAGCCTCAGTGTGTGTGTGTGTGTGTGTGTGTGTGTGTGTGTGTGTGTGTGTGTGTGTTGTACTTGTCAAGTCTACAAAGTGGGGTTTACTAACCAAACATCCAGAAAGGTTTGTGTGTTTGTTTGTTGTGTGTGATGTTTTTTGTTGTTGTTGTTGGTGTTGTTGTTTTGCATGAACCCACTATTTCCGCAAACCCGGATTGTTTTCGCATAGATTTCATTTTTTTTGTTTGTTTGAAACATTCTAAAATTCATTAAGGCTTTCATAATAGTTGATTTTAACAAATAAATGTCAGCATTTCATGGGTAGATTTCCGTAGATTTCCATTTTCATTAAAAAAAAAAAATTTAAGATGTCATATACGTGGAGCTTTTACTTTCGCGTAAATGATGGGATTTAGTTGCTAACTGTCGAATCTTAATTTTGCATTGTTTCCATAAATTATAAACCTTGAAAACCATCTGAAAGTCAAAAAAACCCGGTTTGGGTGTTAGGTATGCATGTATGTAAAGTGTGTGTGTATGTATGTGTTTTGAGAGAGAGAGAGAGAGAGAGAGAGAGAGAGAGAGAGAGAGAGAGAGAGAGAGAGAGAGAGAGAGAAGATAACCTACAAAGTGGATTTACTAACCAGTTACGACTTCGGGACATTGTGTTTTTAAAGTTGTATTTTCCCCCCCCACACCTTTGATTTCCTATAGATGACAGCTTATTTCAACAATCGAAAGTATTTTAAATCAGTGCAGACCAGATTTCCATAGATGACAGCTTATTTCAACAATCGAAAGTTTTTTTAAATCAGTGCAGACCTGATTTCCCATAGATTATAGCTTATTTCAACAATCAAAAGTTTTTTAAAATCAGTGCAGACCTGATTTCCCATAGATGACAGCTTATTTCAACAATCGAAAAGTTTTTTAAATCAGTGCAGACCAGATTTCCCATAGATGAAAGCTTATTTCAACAATCGAAAGTTTTTTAAAATCAGTGCAGACCTGATTTCCCATA
>JADBJO010009086.1:46438-53938 GCA_016801955.1 Conus betulinus
TGCGAAATCGCCAAAAAAATCCAACCAAATTTTGAAAGATATGTATAACAAAGGATACATTAGTAAAAACCACGTTAAAATGGGCAGAGACAGAGCCTTCTCAGGTTACATGTCACAGATTCTATACCCTGCCTAAGATACACAAGCATCCATTTAAACCTCCAGGAAGACCGATCGTCTCAGGAATAAACGGACCAACTGGTAGACAGCTGGCTACAACCTTTTGTCACCAACCTTCCAACCTATATTCAGGATTCCACACACATTCTCCGCATTATACAACAGTGGAATCTAGCATATGGGCCTTTTCCATCAGGACACGAGGTTGGTGACAATCGATGTGGTTGGCTTGTACACCAACATTCCTCATGACGATCTCAAAACAGCATTACACCACTTCCTGGACAACCACTGCAATACCGATATCCCACCAGCCACTGAAGTTGTCCGAATGGCAGACCATGTGCTAAAAAATAATGTATTTCGCTTTGATGAAAACGTATATCACCAAATCTTTGGCACAGCGATGGGCACCCCACTTGCCCCTGCAGTTGCGAATCTGTTCATGGGCGTGGCTGGAACAGCAGTTACTAGCCTCCAGTCCTGTTTCTATCCCTGATCATTTATGGAACGTTTCATAGATGACATTTTTGTCTTGTGGGTGTCAGGCTTAAGTGTGTCCAGGGGTCGCTGACACAGATGTTAAAGTTCTTTTTTTTTTATGTCCCGCCGTGCCCTCTCTTTCAGTTCATTCACAAACTAAAGAGTTAAACACATCCAACAATTTATTAATATCGATTAATGAAACAAAAGAATAATAATTATGAAGGATTGCAAATAACAGACTATAGGTTAAGTTTGTAGAGTGTTTTCTGACGGATTCAGTCCTTTCCCTTGTACTACAGAGTCACTTTCGATGTCTTTTAAAGTGTAGTGCTGGCTCTCTCACGGTTCAGCTGCCAGGCTCGCGTGTCACAGCAAATCACTTGCAAGGTGAAACACAACGTGTGCTGCACAGTTCTTGCAAAGCTCCGGACGCTCCTCTGAGACGGCCGGAACAGGGTGACGTACAAGGGAGAGAGATCCGTCAGGAACAAGGAAATAGAAGATCAAAACACAAACCCCACCTGCAGACACACAGAGGTAACCAATCCCTCCTAATACGTGTTACAGGTGGTACATCGACATCATTCACTATTTCCATATTAAAAGTATAATAATTACACGCACTCCTATGCGCTTCACAATTTCTTGCATTCATGTACAATTTTCTTTATAATTCAACACTTCAAATTCTGAATTTAACATCGTCCAGATACTATATATTCTGGCTTCTCACAATAAAATTGAATCGTTCAAAGAGCCAGTGCATCACGCACCCAATCCACATCTCTTCAATCACGACACACGTATACAATGAGGAACGGGGTCAGAAAGAAATAAAGATACACAGCATACAAGACAGCACAAACACCGCAGAATATCTTGCACGGCATCAATTATCGGATCACTCATCTGACATGATTTCTAACAAACAATTTATAAATTCACTATACTAATCATCATCTTGAGTCAATGATACGACACACGATCGCGCGAGGAGCAGGTAACGACAGTGTTAGGTAAGAACTAGTTCTTACATGAAAATTCTGTAGAATAAAAAGGGGCGTCACGGCGCCTACGTCAACGCCGTGACGTCTTTTGCTGTTCCTTCTCCGCTATGTGTCTCCCGGGAGCGCGACCCTCGTAGGCTGGCACCACCGCCGGCTAGTTCGATCCTCCTGCTTTCTACCAGCTGATGAGGTCTGCCTGGATGTTTCTGGCGTGGACTGGACCCTCACCAGGGTGATATGGTCAGGAGGGGATGACACTGACGGTGATCCTACGGATGGTAGTGGTCGAAACACTCCAGGGAGCTTGCGCGCCTTGTTGCCTCTTGCATGGGCTTAATGGAACTGCAACGGTTCCAGCCTTTTGCCTAGCGTCGCGCTGATCTGTGTTCATAGTGACCAATGAGAGGACAGGAGAGTCCTATCCTGCCAATCATAATCCATCGGTCACTATGACATCTCTATGATGTAATATAGCTAAATTATGAAGACACCAATAATTTAGAATTGTGTTCCAAATAAAATGTGGGTCAATGGGTTAGCCGATGAGGAGATGTGCTTGGTGTCTGACATGGGTGAAATCAGAAGATGAATTGGAACAGTTTATGGATCACATAACTCGTTCCATGAAACCATCAAGTTTACCTTCAATACATCGCCATGCAGTATCCCGTTCCTGGATATAGCCATTTCCTTAAAAGATGGATTCCTTCAAACAGATCTTTATACAAAGCCCTCTGATGCACATTCTTATCTGAGTCCCCAGTCATGTCATCCTGGACATGTACACAGGAGCATACCATTCAGCCAGTTCCTGAGGCTTAAGAGACTGTGCTCAGACAATGCTGTGTTTGAAGAAAGGGTCCGGGAAATGTCTAAACGCTTCCAGGCACGTGGCTACAAGCAAAACGTTGTCCAAACGGCAGCAGAAAAAGTCCGACGCATTCCCCGACAAGAGGCGCTCCAGTACAAATCAAAACAAGTATCAGAACCTCGCCCACCTCTGATCGTGACACACAACCCTGCCAACCCACCATTGAGATCCTGGACACGAGAGCTACATCAGAGCCTCATCACCAACAGCGAGAGGATGAAAAAAGCAGTCCCTCAACCTCCTTTAGTGGCAGAAAGGAACTGCCACTCCTTGAGGACTATGCTCATGCCCTCTTGCCTACCAGCTCTTGTTGACGACTGTCCTGGATCCTACAAATGTGAGAAGGAGAAGTGTGTGTTGTGTCAGGTCCACCTTGTGGAATCCAATTCGTTCAAATCGTCGAGAACGGGAGAGTTGTTCAGGCTCCGCAACAGAATGACATGCGAAACAAGCAATGTCATCTACCTGCTGTTCTGTGACATGTGCACTGACGCACAATATGTTGGAGAGACAAAGAACAGTCTCAAAACAAGGTTTTACCAACACAGATCAAACGTAAATAACAACACGGGCACACACATCACATCACACTTCAACAGGCCACAACACTCACTCTCCAACATAAAATGTCTACCAATAGAGAAAGTGCACTCTGAAACAAAAAAAAAAAACGACTGCAGCGGGAGGCATTCTGGATAAGTAAATTGCAGACTACATCCACTGGGTTTGAACAGTCTACAGTAACACGTCGCCAGCAACCATTTTTTATGGAGCCAGAGTACCTTGAAGATCCTGACCATTTCTCCTGTACCAACATGTTTTTACCATCGATTTGTTGCGGAGCCCTGAATACGTGTTTGCAAAAACAGGTTTTCACCATTATTTGTTACGGAACCTCATGTAACAACATGTTTTTTCGCCATCATTTGTTCTGGAGCCCGAATATTTCTCCTGTAACAACGTATTGTCGCCAACACAGTTCTTGTAGAGCCTGAATACTTCTCCTGTAACTACATATTCTCACCATCATTGTAGTGGAGCCCGAATAATTCTTCCATAACAATATGTTTTCACCATCGTTTTGTTGTGGAGCCCAAATACTTCTTCTGTAACAGCATGTTTTTCACCAACATTTTGTTGTGAGCCCAAATACTTCTCCTGTAACAAAATGTCGTCGCCATCATTTTGTTGTGGAGCCAAAATACTTCTCATGTAACAAAATGTCGTCGCCATCATTTTGTCGTGGAACCTGAATAATTTTCCTTTAACAACATGTTTCACCATCATGTTGTTGTGAAACCCGGATACTACTGTAGCAACATGTTTTTTTGCCATCATTTGCTGTGGATTCTGAACACTCCTCCTGTAACATGTGTTTCTCCCTCCATTTGTGGTGGAGCCTGGATACTTTCTCATGTAAGAACACGTTTTCGCCATCATTTGTTGTGGATCGTGGATACTTCTCCTGTAACAACATGTTTTCTCCGTCATTTTGCAGCAGAGTCTGAATACTTCTCTGAAACAAAATGTTTTCACCGTCATTTTTGTTGTGGAGGCCGAATACTTCTGTAACATTATTTGGCCATCATTTTGTCTCGAAGCCTGATTACTTCTCCTGTAACAATATGCTTCACCATCATTTTGTAGCGGAGCCTGATTGCTTCTCCGTCCTGGATGACCTGAACGACGTATATTTATAAACCCTTTTTTTTTTTTTTTTTTTTTTTTTTTTTTCCTTTTATTATGTTTTTTCCCTTGTGTGTAGGGAGTGGGGTATTGTGGGGTGTGGGGGGGTGGGGGGGGGGGGGGGGGGGAGGCTATCCTGAAAACTGACACATATTATAAAGTTATGAGGATGATTTAACAAAACAATCTCACTGTCTCTCTCTCTCTCTCTCTCTCTCCCTCTCTCTCAAACTCTCTCACTCTCACACACACACACACACACACACACACACACACACGCACACACACACACGCACGCACACGCACACACACACACACACACACACACACTTCACACAGGTCAATAACCTCAATAACCTCTTTGATCCACAGACTTAAACTTAAATGGTTTTAAAACAAAATTTACAAATGACATAAAATAAAGCTGTGGCGAAAAAGATATCAAATATGCAGAAAGTACTAAGATGTGAACCGTTTTTTTTTTTTTTTTTTTTTTTTTTTTTTTTTTTTTAAAGACTTTACTTGCTTTAGCTGAATCTTCCCTGGATGAAATTTTAAGTAAGTCCTCAATAATATGTGACAATGGCATTGACTCGGGGTCCGATTTTTACATACCTGTAAAGAGACCCAGATGCTGTATCTTTATTGGATGATACTTGGTATATTTTCAAGTGCTGCTGCGTTCTTCTATTTTGTGTGTCTAGACCACATAACGTGAATAGACATTAAATTTGAAGACTACACACACACACACACACACACACACACACACACACACACACACGAGCGCATACACTCGTCCTCGCACGCGCGCACGCACAAATACACACACATACACACGCGCGCGCAGCGCGCGCGCGCGCGCGCGCGCGCACACGCACACACACACACACACACACACACACACACACACAACTTTCATTCATCAGATTACTACCTGTGACACGTCTGTCGAGTTACGTATCATTCTAGTACGTAATTTGTTTATATTACGTCATATTGAAATATTTACGTCTCTTCCCTCACTACCTTACCTGCTGGCACTCAGGGAGGATGTCATGTGCTGACGAAGGCAAATAAAGCCGAAATATATATATATATATATATATATATATATATATATATATATATATATATATATATATATATATATATGCAATCTGTGACCGGGAAAGAACCATGGCAATTTCAGCAACATATGAACCATATAAGTCAGTATTGACATTATCAAGGTCATTCATCTCAATACTTTTCTCCTGATAGAACGAGGTCCACACTGAGCCTTCAAACAAAATATGGTGCACAGAAATGTTTTCTCTGCAGACACAAGTAATACCACGAAAATATTTAGTGTTCCAAATATTCAGCCTTGTTTTATGAATTAATCTAATAATGTGCCTTGGGCACGATGGTAAATCAGCCGTTTTTTGACTGAAAGTGTGATTATCCATATATACTTGTCCATGCAGGCAGATGATTCACTGCGCAGCTGCACGTTTTTCGTCGTCTCTGATATGTCTTCTCTCACCGAATTTTCACCAAGCTTAGAGTCTCTGAACCTCTTACCATCTGCAATTCTTTTTCCTCATGTCTTTGAATAAAGCCTGAAATGGACTTCAACATAAAGATTTTGTATCACTAATTTTTTTTTTTTAACCCATTTTCCATATCATCATCATCATCATCATCATCATCATCATCACCATCATCTCATCATCATCATTATCATCATATACTACTACTACTACTACTACTACTTCTACTGCTACTAGTACCAGTACTAGTACTACTACTACTGCCAATAATAACAGCAACACCAACGTCAGTATATAAAAATATACATACAATAATAACAATAATAATGATAGAAGAAGAAGAAGATGATGATGATGATGATGATGATGATGATGATGATGATGATGATGAAAAAGAAGAAAAAGGAGGAGGAGGAATTGGAAGAGGAGGAGAAGGAGAAGGAGGAGGAGGAGGAGAATTGTTACAATGATGATGAGAATGAAGATGATAATGAGAAGGAGGAGGAAAAGAAAGAGGAATAGGATGATGATGATATAGAAAATGGGGAAAATTTGTGATACAAAATCTAACAAATCTATGAGTAATCATGTTAATGCGTCTAATAATAATGATAATAAAAATGATGATAATAAATAAATTAATAATAATGAAGACGGGAAAGATAGTAATATGAAATCTACGCAATATATAAATGCATATCAATTTAAAACATACGAAAGGAATAAAGTTCATCATAAAGTATGAATAGTGAAACAACAGCAGCAATCATCATCATCATCATCATCACCATCACACATCATCATCATCATCATCATCATGAAAATTTCACTATTACTACTATTCCTCCTCCTCCTACTCCTTCTCCTCCTCCTCCTCCTACTACTACTAGAACTACTACTACTACTGCTACTACCACTACTACTACTACTACTACTACTACCGTTCCTGTTGCTGATGCCGCTGCTTCTGCAGAACTACCACAGCCAATAATCACTTTCAAAATAATTCAAGAAGAAGAAGAAGAAGAAGAAGAAGAAGAAGGAGAGAAAGAAGAAGAAGAAGCTGGTAGATGGGAATAAGATTAATAAGCGAGTAACAAGCTAAGAGTGCTACTGATCCAGAGAAAAAGGTTGAAATGCTCAGGGAGTGAAGGGAACGGTAGAGAGAAAAAAAATTCAATGGAAAACATCTGTAATACATAACAACATAGACAACACATGTTCCAAATGATCCTGGATTTAGATTGGCCAGTATTTCTTCACAGTCGCGCCTTCATTTATCTGACTATACAAATTCAGCTTCCACCTAGCTTCCCCATGATGACGATCATGAACAGTCCCCTCCATTTATCAACGAATCCAAGGTCACAGCTGAAGAGGAAATGCTCTGCTGCGTGACTCTCGCGCGGGACAGAAAGTACGTACGCTCTCGTGCGAACTCATATTCATGTCACAGTGGGGGAGGGGGGGGGGGGGGGGGGGGGGGGGGAATCAAATGTCCTGTTGGAGGCATGCAGGGACGTGGACAAAGCAACGCCTCGCCTGTTCGTGACATCACGACCCGACACGCAGCTCTGATCACGCGCATCAGTCTGGCTGTTCTCGCGCTGTGGCTGCTGCTGCTGCTGCTGCTGCTGCTGCTGACAGTTCCGCCATCTCTCCCCCCCGCCCCCCCCCCCTCCCCCCTCCCAAGGCCACGCGTGACGTCACAGGCTTGATTAAAACGACTGACTGGACATGGAACGAAAGGTGGTTTCATTTTTCATCCTGCGCGTGCCTTTCCCACCACGCTGTC
>JADBJO010009086.1:58938-70677 GCA_016801955.1 Conus betulinus
ACAGACAGACAGACAGACAGATAGAGAGAGAGAGAGAGAGAGACAGAGGGAGTGAGGTGGGGGGGGGGGTGAGATGGCAGATGCAGGGTGTGATGGGGCAAAGGTGGATGGGGGGGGGGGGATGGGGGGGGGGGAGAGGGAGAGGGCAGGGGGGGGGGGGGGGGGGGGGGGGGGGGGGGGGGGTCCTCATCTCCAGGAACAACAAGTTCTGAGTGGTGTGGTACTAGCAAAGTGAACCAAATTGATGACGTGACAGCCCAGTTGACAACACCCTTAACATGTTTGCTGTAAACAAAAGGTGAGGGAGCTTCACCGCATTTAATTTGTGACGTCATGGGTTGTCGCCTTCATAGAATCCCAAAACAATCAATCCTCGTTTGTCACAGTCTGACGTGCGGTGGGGCAGCCACCATCCTGTCATCAGACCGTCAGACGTCTTGCTTGACACGTCAATCTGTCCCCCTATGACGTCAATCAGTGGTCGCCATCTTTCTTACATCAACAACTTTCTTTTAATTACCATTATCCCCCCTTTTTGGTGTCGTTGTTTTTTTTTTGTTGTCTGCCCTCTAGGGGGCGTTGCGGCGTACAATCACTTTGCTTTGACCTACTACTTCCCCGGAGTGCCCGGATGCTGCGTTTGGGCTGCGTCATTGTTTTGATCGTACTAACCGTTGCTGCCTTGATTGATGTGTCAACAAATCAGGTTTGCACGGGGGGAGGTGGGGAGGTGGGGGGGCGGGAGGGGGGGGGGGGGGGCTGGAAGTTGGAGATGTGTAAGTGGGAGGTGGAAGGGAATGCGCAAAATGAAAAGAGGGAGGGGGAACAGTTGACAAGGAAGCGCGGAGGGGGCGGGGAGGGGGGGGGGGGGGGGGGGGGGGGGGGGGTGGGGGGGGGGGGGGGGGTGGGGGGGGGGGAGAGGTCCAGTCAGGGGGCTGTCATACAGGCATTCCATGCAAAGTCATCCCTAGCAAAGTTGAGGGGACGTCCCAAGTATATGCCACGAATAGAAAACAGCATGCTGCTGCCCAGCCAACCCTGCGCGCTTAATTAAATCCACTGGCCCACCAATACATTCAATATATCTCGGACCTGTTTTTGTGTTTGTGTCTTCGTCGTCAGCATAAGCTTTTGGTCACATCCCTGCTCGTGTTATACTGGGACTTCAAAATAGAGGTCGTTTGTAGACAATGACAAACACACTCAGTCACTCTGGTTGTATAAAGTCTGAGGTAAATATCTGCCTTAGTGAAGAGGTAAAAAAAAAGGGAAGGCGAACGAGGGGGGGGAATGGGGAGAGGGGGAGGGGGAGGAGGAACACAAGAAAGGGAAACATTTGAGATTAAAAAAAAAAAAAAAAAAAAAACAATAAAGGGAAAAAAAACTCTCCAAACCCGCAGACAATTTGTTGTTGTTGTTGTTGTTGTTGTTGTTTTGTTTTGTTAATGAAATAGTGCCATTATTACTGGTTTCCCACAGCACCAGAAAAAATAACGCCTTCTCATTGGACAATAAAACGAGCGGTATTCTCCTCATTCGCTTATCTCACCTCCACCTCCGTTCGAGTCCTGGATGTATGCTGCTGAGAGAAGAAATGGAAGCGATAAGACTGGTAACGTGCACATGCGTGACAAAAATACTCGGGCGTGCATAGTAGCGTAAGCATCAGCAGCAGCAGCACACAAAAACACAGCACACTCTCTCCCCAATCTCCCGACCAAAAACACACACACACACACTACACACACACACACACACACACACACACAACACACACACACCACACACCTACCTTCGCGGTTTGCACACACAAACATATGCCGTGGTGACAACAAACAACGATAACAAACAACAACGACAACAACAACAACAACAACAACAACAAAACAACAACAAAACACACACATATTCAAACACACACGCACGCACGCACACACGCGCACACACACACATGCAAACACACGCTCGCGCGCTCGCGCGCGCGCGCGCGCACACACAACACACACACACACCACACACACACTTTCGCTGCTTTTGTACACCCAAGACATGCACCGTTGTTATCCTGAACAGGCTTATGACGCAGTTTCTGTGGTCCAATCACAAAGAATTTACTGAATTGCACGAATGATGGACCCTGACACAATATTCATAAATAAGAAAAATTCATTTCAGTACGCATTCTAAAGATTAAAAAAAAAAAAAAAAACCGTTAAACAGTCTCATTTCAATTTCTGTTTCTTTCCTTTGAAAAAATCCACTAAAATCTTCGACACACGGACGAGATAAAGCAAACCTTTAAGAGCGAAAGGTCAAGAGAAAATCTTGTCGAATTTTGATCAAACAGTATTTTTTGTTCCCATTGCACCATTCTTTGTAAGTTAATCTCCATTGGTTGCACAGAAACTGCAACCCGCTCAGTAGCATGTCTCGGTTCTCTCCCCAGCAGTCAATCCGGCTTGACTCTCTCCCCTTCTCAAGCCACCCCCCCAACCCCCACCACACCCCCCCCCCCCCCCCCCCCCTCTCTCTCTCTCTCCTCTCTCTCTCTCTCTCTCTCTCTCTCTCTCTCTCTCTCTCCTCTCTCTGGGCCTCTGGCCTAATAATTAAACGGTCTCAGAACCTCACTACCGACTCTCCACTCAACTCAGGACTCTCTCTCTCTCTCCCTCATCTCTCTCTATCTCTCCCCCTGCCTCTCTCATCTCCCTCTCTCTCCCTCCCTCCTCTCTCTCTCTCTCATCTCTCTCTCTCTCAATGTATAAAGGCAAACAAAAGATGGTTTGAATGTGGAAACA
The DNA here is from genome assembly GCA_016801955.1 of Conus betulinus. NCBI lineage: Eukaryota > Metazoa > Mollusca > Gastropoda > Neogastropoda > Conidae > Conus > Conus betulinus. Next base: position 61,737 of record JADBJO010009086.1, read on the forward strand.
TCCACAGAATCTCCTTGTCCTTTACGCAGACACATTATTGACGACGAAGAACACTTTCTGTTCCACTGCACAGCATATAATGAAGTGCGGACAAATTGTTCATTTTTTCCAGCTAGTTAAAGCGAAAAGACAACATGTCGCTTCGTGTTATCATCAATGAACTTGTGATTAAATCATTTGTGAATTCATCGCGGAAACATTGAAAATTAAACAGATGAAGGATAGTCAAATTTAAGATAATGACTTATGACAGATATATGAAAGAATAACATCATTCATCACATGTGGGAGAGATAAGTAAAATACAGTGTCATCATTTTAGTGGATGGTATAGTCAGTCTTACGAAATTAAATTTTTAAAAAAAAAAAAAAAAAATTTACTGTATTACTCCTACGTGTGAGGACATAAGGAATGTTACCATTTTGTTTCTGTTCACCTTTGATTTAATACACACTGGGAATCAATGTGTAACAATCTGTTTTGCAAGGAAAGGAAGAGGAGGAAAATGTGATACCCCCTCCCCTCTTGTCAAAAGAGCTCTATGAGAATGACAATGGAATAATACAAAGTGTCAAAATGTGTCACTCTCTCTCCTCCATCTCTCTCTCTCTCTCTCAGGATCTCTCTCTCTCTCTCTCCTCTCTCTCGTCCTCTCTCTCTCCTCTCCTCTCCTCTCTCCTCTCTGGGCATGCGAGCTAAAAACGACGAATTAACCGAAATAACCAATTTATCGAGGCGTTTCCCAACAATATGTAAAACAGTGGCCAAAAGAAAAAAACAACAACATCAATCACAGTACCTCTGTCCCATGAAATAAAGCGCCGCTTTTGTCAAAACCCACTGACCCAGTTTCTCAGAGAGAGAGAGAGAGAGAGAGAGAGAGAGAGAGAGAGAGAGAGATAGAGATTCTTTTACTTTCCACGGTAAAAATCTTCTTGGCTTGCTTAGCCATTTTAACACACACTGCCATCACTATTCTAACGAGCTAGTCCAGCTACCAAGCAGAGAGAGAGAGAGGAGAGAGAGAAGAGAGAGAGAGAGAGAGAGAGAGAAACGGGAGACCCAGAAGGTATAATATAGGATATATATAATGATATGTAATAATATCAAGGATATATATATAGTAGATGTTTGTGTGTTTGTGAGTGGTGTGTTTTGTAGCTGATGATACAGAGTGAAATATATATGGGGAGGGGGATATATATATCTAAAATAGATTTTTTTTTTTTTGTTTGTTTCTTTACTTGCACGGTAAACATCTTTTTTCTCTAGCCATTTTTAACACATGCCCTCATTTTCTACGCCGTTTTGGTTTCACTACTCTTGCGCTGGCTGCTCTTGGAGGGTGCTGTTTGGAGATGATTTTTGAGGCCCTAGTTTGAGTGAGACCACCACAGAAGAAACGGAGACAAAGATATGATATATATATATATATATATGTTATATATTACCGTATAGATATATCAACTGTGTTTTGTTGGGGTGATGTGTATTTTTACATATAACAATATATATATATTATATTAAGAACCACCACGAGATTTCGCTCACTGCCGTTCCCGCCTCCCTCGACCACCAGCACAAGTCCCTTCATTCCTCCCCATCCACCCCCCCCCCCACTTTCGTCGTCGCCTCGTTCCCATACTCTCGCTGGTGACACTTCCTCGCGGAGGACCTGCTGTTGGAACCCCCCGGCCGCATTTTTAGACATAGGTGGTGAGAACACAAGGATATGGACTGTGGTGTGTCTCTATTTTGACCGCCAAGAGCACCAGACGCAATCAAACTTGTGTCTCCCTGGAGGAGATAGTAGGAACAGGCAATTACAAGCAGATCTGCTTTCAGGGGAATTAACAATGGTCGAATTCATGCAGCGAGGTGAAGGGTTTTCAATCGATAGCATAATTAAATCTTTGCCAAGCACTTGTTTTCCCCTTCACCTAACATGATTCAACTACACACACCACACACCCCACGACACACACACACCCAATTTTTTAACCCTTTAAGTTCAAATCTTTGCCAAAGCACTTGTTTTCCCCCCACTACCTAATGATTTCAGCGAACACACACACAACACACACACACCACAAAAACACACACACACACACACACACAATTTTTTCCCCTTTAAGATCGAACGAGAGCCAGAGCACATTGTGGAGGGGTGGGACACACGGGGGAATGAGACAATGAGTAGAGAGAATACAGAACAGACGAAGGGATATATAGAGAGACGAGATAGAGATGAGAGACGAAGATGGAAATATGGTAGCCTGAGAGGAGAGATAGAGAGGAGAGAGAGGAGAGAGATGAGAGAATAGATCCTGAACAGAACATTGTTCTGACGACCCCAACGAGATCAAAGACACGATCCTTACTGCAGAACTGTCAGCATTTCAGACAGCTCTGGCCAGGAGACACATCCCGGCACCACGCGATGCTCACTTTCGATGATGAAGAAGAACTTCCATCACCAGCATAGATCTGGTTCCCAAACTTCATCCCGCGGCTGCCCCCCTGAATCCTTCGGCCCGTTACTTCTTCTTATCTTGAAGATCTCTGGTAACCATAGTCTCTTTGGTGGGAAGAAACTCTGAGAGAGAGAGAGAGAGAGAGAGAGAGAGAGAGAGAGAGAAGGAGAGCGAGAGAGAGCGAGAATAGAGCTGAGAGCGTGGAAGTCGGGAGAGAGAGGTAGCCCCCACTCTAACCACACACAACCCCCCCACACCCACCCCCACTCCACCTCACACCCCACCCCACCCACCCCAAACATGGCACCCTAAACTAAAACAAGCAAACATAGCAAACGCCCTAAACTAACTCCTTCCATTCAAAGCAGAGTGGGGAGGTCACTTCTCCTGGGCCACCGTTCTCCTACCCCGTCACCCGTCACTTTTTTTTTTTTTTCAATGGCGCTGTCGAGATTTGAACCCGCAGCTCCTGGAAGCTCGGACGCCTCAAGGCCAGTTGTGGTCTTTGAGACGGATGTCTTACCCACACATCTGCTGTTGTCAACTGGTCGAGTGGGAGCCTAACGAACTTCACGTGTATTCCTTCCAGACTACATCCAGCCAGAACTCTCCTTTTTCAGCCGTCCAAAGCTCGCTTCTGCCTGCCAGAAATCTGTGAGCTAATCAGACCTTCGGGGAAGAAGAGAGCCGTTGTGCTATTGAAACAGGTCCTGAGGTTGTAGAGGCAAGGCTGAAGAGGTCTGGCATGAACGACGTGAACGGGTGGACCACCATCAAGGGAATGCCCACAGGTCTTTGTACCAATCGCAAGGAACTTTGCAGAAGTTGGTGAAGCGCACAGCACAGTCCATTATATCTGTCTGTCTGTCTGTCTGTCTGTCTCTCTCTCTCTCTTCTCCCTCTCACCGTTCCTCTCTCCTCTCCTCTCTCCCTCCTCTCGTCCTCCCTCTCTCTCTCTTCTCCTCTCTCTCCCTCTCTATCGTCTCTCTCTCTCTCTCTCTCTCTCCTCCCTTCCATGTGTGTGTGTGTGTGTGTGTGGTGTGTGTGGTGTGTGTGTTGTGTGTGTGTGTGTGTGTGTGTGTGAACTGAAAAAAAAAAAAGAAAGAAAACAGAGCACGTTCAGGCAATTAAGTTTCTTCTACATTCTCACTTCGATAAAAACAAGACGATCAGCATTCTCTTTAAAAGCCAGAGATAAAAGAAAAAGAAAGAAAAGAAATCTGTTCACAAGACTACCATTCCGCCATACTCACTCAACCTCCTACCCCCCCACCCCTCCTACCCATCTTACCTCCCTCCCATTCCCCCTCCCCCCACCTGTCCCCGCCCTTTGCACCAAAATAGTAAGGACTTTTGATTGGTGTGGGAGAGCCGTCGGGATTTCTCTTCCACTGGTTCTCCTAAACGCCTCCTCCACCCTGTTTGGCGTGACCTTTCAGAGATAGTACATGACTGCCCATGCCCTTTCACGTCTCTGGACTGCCTAAGCTTCTACCGTGGATGATCTCACGACCTGAGGTCACGGAATGACAAATGACGTCAGAGGCACGTACACGCGCTGAAAGAGGTCTTTAAAAAAATCACGTCATTTCGGTTCCACCACGACGCGACAGTCGACAGAAGGGGACGTGGAGGGCGAAGAAGTTGCTGTCCTCCTCCTCCTCCCCCCTCCTTTGTCTGACTCCGCCCCCCCCCCCCCCCCCCCCCCCCCCCCCCCCCGCACTGAACCTCCGTTCTTTCTCTTCCCACATCTCTACCTTCTTAACCCCATCACCACGTGTGGTGTCTGTCCCTCTCTGTGTGTCTGTCTGTCTTCTCTCTCTCTCTTTTGTTTCTGTGTCTGTCTCTCTGTCTCACTCACTTCCTCCCCTCTCTCTCTCTCTCTCTCTCTCTCCTCTCTCCTCTCTCTCTCTCTCTCTCTTATATGAATGCAGGTGTTCATTTCGCCAGCACAACTGCTGTACCCCCTGCCCCGTTGACAACAAAGGTTAAGATGCTAAGTCATGGAGTCAGCCTCGTTTTGCCATCCCTTTCCACCTGACAAGCTAATAAATAAATGAATAAATAAATAAATAAGAGAGAGAGAGAGAGAGAGAGAGCGAGAGAGGAGAGAAGAGAGAGATACGAATGATGTAATGCGTCAGGTTTGGGGGTCATTGACGGAACAGGGGTAAGGGGTACGGGCGGATAGGGACACTGCAATGAACGAGAGAGAGAGAGAGAGAGAGAGAGAGAGAGAGAGAGAGAGAGATAGAGAGAGAGAGAAGAGAAGAGAGAACGAATGATGTAATGCGTCAGGTTTGGGGGTCATTGACGGAACAGGGGGTAAGGGGTACGGGCGGATAGGGACACTGCAATGAACTTACAATATAATATGTCATAAAACAACAAACAAACAACAATAGACATATTCCTCGCGCCGTTGAATCCTGACCGCGGCATTTACATTAAATGGATACGATAGACCAATAACGTCATTCTGATGACAAGGGGGTACGCGCAGAAATGGAGACACAGTCTTCAACGATAGAAGTGGCTAGGAGTGTTGTCATTCCCCAGGGGCAGTCAGTCGGGATTGCCATCCTCACCAGCCGCAGAGTGATCTCCCATTCTGATGCTGTGCCGCGGCCTCTCTCCATTTCTTTTGATGCTTTTATTTATTTATTTTATTTATTTATTATTAATTTATTTATTGTAAACAGTTAAGTGTTTCCCTGCATGTCTCATACGACAGGCTGAAGCTTATTGTTGTTTTGAATAATCCTCTGGAACTTTGAGACTCTCCTACCGATTTCATTTTCAGGAGTGTTGCATGTCTGACACGGTTCAAATATCCTCTGAGCGGGCTGTCGGTGTTGTACGCTGTGCCAAGGGCAGATCATCACAACATTCAATGCCATGATCGCTTCTGCCAGTTTTCCCCCTCCTACCATGCGAGTCACGTCACTTTCATTCAAAGACACTTACCTCCTGGTCAGAGTGACCGTGACACACAGTGTTGTGCAAAGTGGTCGGCGAATCGTCTCGTCCTTAACATGTACAAGGACTGCATATCGGTTTAACATTTCCCGGAATGTATGGAAAGCAGTGTCGAGTCTTCGTTGTGATGTAAAAATGTGTGTGTGTGTGTGTTGGGTGTGGTGGGGGGGGGGGGGGGTGGGGGGTGGGGGGGGGGGGTGGGGGGGGGGAGGGGTTAGGGGAGCCGGGGGAGTATATAGTGGTAGTGGTAGAACGTATATAGAATCACCTGCCTTCTTCTCCTCTCTCAAGCCCCTGTATCACCTCGGGCTTTTTCTTCTCTGTCTTCGCACAGTAATCTGTCTGTCTGACCTCGGTGTCACCGGGATTGGCGCGCTGTCTGACTCTGTGTCACCGGGATTGGCGCGCTGTCTGACTCTGTGTCACCAGGGACTGCGCGTCGCTGTCGACTCTGTGTCACCGGGATTGGCGCGCTGTCTGACTCTGTGTCAACCAGGATTGGCGCGCTGGGACTCTTGTGTCACCGGGGATTGGCGCGCTGTCTGACTCTGTGTCACGGGATTGCGCGCTGTCTTCACCACTACCAGTTGGTCTTCTTCACCTTCGATGTTAAAACGCGTGCGCGGACACACACACACACCACACACACACACACAACCACACGCACACACCGTTGCGCGCGCGCGCTCGCACGCACGCACGCACGCACGCACGCGCAGATGCACACACGTAACGAACGCACGCACGCACGCGCACACACACACTCACGCACGCATGCACACACAGACACATGCACAGACAGACAGACACACACACACACACACACACAACACACACTGACACAGAGAGAGAGAGAGAGAAGAAGAGAGAGGAGAGGAGAGAGAGAGAGAGAGAGAGAGAGAGAAAAGGAAAAAAAAAACAGTTCAAAACTAAATTAACACCTAAAAATGTAACACCACCTAAAAATGGTTTGTAAATATTGGAAGGCCCCCACACCCGCTATTCACTTCATTTCTGTCTGTCTTTTGGCACTAAAATAACTTCCCTCACCCCTCAACCGCCTCCCTCCCTCCCAGACACCTCTCCTCCCCCCACCACCCCTCACCCCCCCCCCCCCCCCCCCCCCCCCCCCCCCCCCCCCCCCCCCCCTCAGCATGCTGTCGTCCCCTTTTGACCGCCACATCCGGCAACAACAGATAAACTTACTCCAGATCTAAAATGCGTAATTGAAACTATTATAAGCATTCACGCACTCATATCTACACACCCAAGCGCACACGCTCGCGCGCGCACACACGCACACACACACACACACACACACACCACACACACACACACACACATACACACAACGCGCGCGCGCGCGCGCCATAGACACACCACACACGCACATCCCACCACACGCACACACACGCGCGCGCGCGCTTATGAATTGACAAAAAATTCGCATTAGTGCCATTTCTAAATGGCCTCATGTACACGCAATTCACTGGGAAACAGCCATAAACGGACTGCGCATTACGCTGTCGTATTACTCGCAAAACAAAACGTCTAAAAACAAAACCAAAACCACAACAAAACACGATAGAGAGAGAAAAAGAAAGGAAGAGAGAAGAGAGATGTTGAAATATAAGAGGGGGAGAAGCCTTACTCTGCGTTGAATTTTGACGCTGACCGATACAAATATTCTTACAATGGAAGAATTGAAAACATAGATGCTATTCAGGGTAAACAATCTGAAATTTGTGGGTGCATGGACGCGAGCGATCGCGCGCGCGCGCGCGCGCACACACACACACACGCACACACACCACACACACACACACACAACACGCGCGCGCGCGCGCGCGCGCGCTGCGCGCACGCACGCACGCACGCACGCACACACACACACACCACACACACACACTCAGGGAGGACAAAAAACACACAAAAATAACAACGAAAAAACCCAGTGTTTTACCACTGATTAAGAAAGGAGAGAGAGAGAGAGAGAGAGAGAGAGAGAGAGAGGAGAGAGAGAGAGGGAAGGGATGTGTAGGAGGAAGGTGGACCAAAGAAGTGGGGAGATGAGGGGAGAGGGGAAGAGGGGTGAAGGTGGTCAGATAGATGAGGAGGGCTTGGTGTACGTGCTTATGTGGTCAGGGGGGAAAATGACTCATTTACCAGAAGTGTCGGCCAGATTGTACGCACATTGACAAAATGGGGCCAAAAGTGAGCCGAGGAGGGAAGGCAGGGAATTGGGAGGGAGGACGGGGAGAGGGGTGGACGGAAGGTGGAGAAAAGCAGATTGGGAGGAGAGGGAGGGGGTTGGCATCCAGATGGTTGGTGGGGGCGGAAGGGGGAGGGGGGGAGCTCAAGTATGGATGAGAGTCACTGGAAAGGAAGACGGTGGAGAGTTGGGCGGCGGAGGACGAGACAACTCTAGCGTATGGGGAGAAGCGAGAGAGAGACGATGGAGAGAGAGAGAAGAGAGAGAGAGGAAGAGAGAGAGAGTGAGAGAGAGAGAGGCGAAGAGAGAGAGAGAGAGAACGAACGAACGAACGAACGAACGAATTTTATTTTAAGAGGGTAGTGGGACTAAGCATGAATGCTTTTTTTTACACATCCAGCCCTCTGGGCAAGAAAAAAAAAAAAATCGGATATAGTAAAAAGCAAATAATACAAACACACATGAAAAAAAATGGAACAATTGCTTGCATGAGAACCTTTGCCAAAAGAAGAAAGAAGAAAAAAGAATCAATAAAACACACCACCAACACCACAAACACGAAGAACAAACCGAAGAAAACAAGAAGAAGAAGAAGAAGAAGAAGAAGAAGAAGAAGAGGGAGAGAGAGAGACGAGGAGGAGAGAGGAGAGAGATGACGAGAGAGATGGAGAGAGAGATGGAGAGAGAGAGAGAGGATGAGAGAGAGAGAAGAGAGAAGAAAAGACAAGAGAAGAACAAGAAAAAAAATCTTTATTACGATAATAATAGATAAACACTGACACGCTTTGTTTTTTTTTTTTTTTTTTTTTTTTTTTTTTTTTTTTTTACATCAGGGGACTATCCAAGCAGTGAAATAAAATAACGTACGAAAGCTAACAAGGCAGACAACCAGACAAGCGGTCACGCAGTCATAACGGAACATCAAATGAAGTAGAAGAGAAATGAAAAAAAAAAAAAAAGACAAAAAATACAAGTACAAATGAAAATAGCAATCATGGAGGCAAAGAAAGGGGGGGCTGGGGCTGGGGCGGGCTGGGAGAGCATAACAATTATGGACATACACTACAAAGTACAGGAATTAGCATGTATAAAAAACCGACATAAAAGGACCATGACAAAGTATGTACAGAATTTGGAACACACACATAAATGCAACACACGCACGCAGAGAGAGGACAGACAGACAGACAGACAGACAGACCGAGGACAGAAAGACAGACAGAGACAGACAGACAGACAGACAGAGAGAGAGAGAGAAGAGAGAGACCGACAAAC